>OV839566.1:104072485-104291194 GCA_929447395.1 Epistrophe grossulariae
GTCAGTCAAATGTGGTCTTACTTTAAATCCCCAAAAAAGCAAGTGTCTTGTTATTTCTAAGAGGTCCGTGGATTTGTCCGGTTTTCCAAATATTCTTCTTGGTGACTCAAAGTAGACTTCGTGGAACAGTTAAAAATCTGGGTATTTGCTTTAACAGAACCTTAAGTTGACCATATCAATAAAATTGTTGGGAAAGCTTATGGAGCACTTCGTTTATTCCGGCCATTAAGAACTTTCATCACTTTGAATACAAGAAAATTTTTTTGCAAAAACACTTGTGAAACCCATTTTAACATACATTTTGTAAGCTCGATAGACGCTGCCATCACATTTCGCAATTCTCCGAAAGTATCTATGGAATCTCCTTTGACAACTTGGTTAGACTTCCCAACTAACAAACTCTCCAGAGCTAAGCTCTTGAAATCTGAAAAAAACTTCCGTAAGACGGTTTTATATCCTATACTTAAAAATGATTGGCTTCTTATGAAACTAAAATAGGTCTCATAGCATTTTTATTTTAAGAGCTGAATACTTTTTTCTCTCTTCAAAATATTTAAATCTTATAGCTAAATCAATTTTTCTCCTTGAAATAGGATTATATAAACTTACAGTCTTATAAGAAATCTTTTGTGACATTTCAGCTCTAAACAGATGTTCATATTCTTTATAATCCCATAACAACACTTAAATAAAAGTTTTAGAGTTTGTATTCTTCTATAAAACCCTTACTGGATTTTAATACCTCCTATATCAAGAGTATCTGGAGTCCAAATACCAAAAATATTTCAATAGGAGGCTTATGAGATCATTGACAAATAATTAAATAATTAAAATAAGCATTATTTTGAAGGCGCGTTGTTGTTTTTCGAAGTAAAAGTAAAATTAGTAGAAACATTTTCAACCGCATATGTTTTTTGGCTTACTATGTAAAAAACAATACCTAAATATAAAGTATCACCATTAGGTATAACGCAAATTAATGATTTGACTTACAAAATTAATATTCTCACACAAGCCTTTCCGTTTTTTGAAATAAGACACACACACGCAAATAAAAAATTATTTTTTCTCTCTGAGAAAATGCTAAATGAATATATGTATACAAACCTTGTTCGTTTACTTCCCAAACCTACCCATTTCTACCATTTTTAGCCAGAAAGACTGTCAAAGTTCTTATAAAAAAATAAAACTGATGAAATCTGGCAGTTTCGGGAAAGTACGGCAACAGACCTATAATTTTTTAAAGTTTGCTAAATATGTACTCCCTTCTCTTTTGAGCGAATCTTATTGGAAGAGTTGCATTCTCATAGCAAGACTTAGTTGAGGTGAAAGCGAATATCATTGAAAAAGACGCATTCTCATAGCAAGACTTAATTGAGGTGAGAGCCTCCCATAACTATGCCATTTAACGCTTTTAACAGAGTTAAAAGTGTTCTTCAAGATTACTTTTAGCTCCCTTACTATAATCTAGTTTAGCTCTTGGAGCATCTTATGAGAGGCAAAATGTTACTTGAGTTTGAGTCACGCTGTTTAGCATCACCATTTCGGGTCAACCGTCATACCAACACTCCGGTTCTCGCTTTCAAGACGATCAAACCAAATGATTGTTCCGTGGTTTTCATGTTTAACGTCTGAGGGACAATTTCTTATTGATGTAGCTCGTTTGTGGAATTAGCTTCATGTTAAGGATGCGGATACAATAGGGAAATTTAGGATTTCTTATTGATGTAGCTCGTTTGTGGAATTAGCTTCATGTTAAGGATGCGGATACAATAGGGAAATTTAGTAGGAAAAATATCTTCTTATATAATTCTTCGACCTAGTTGGCCTTCCTGTTGCCTGATTGCTGTTATGGCTTTGCTCTTATTTAAATAACTAAGTTTTAACTTCATTCATTCAATTTTTTTTATAATTAAATTTTTGAAATTATAATCGCTATTACTTATTAGCAGGGCCCGGATTTCTATGTAAATACGAATTTTTTTTTGACACCTGTGGGAGCAAATGAAAAATGTAGTTTTTCGAATTAAGAAATTTCTGTTAAAATGGCATTCAATCGTTAGCGCATATTTTTGCATATTTTCCTATAAATGAATATTTAAACTTATTTATCATATTTTGACAATAAACGCATATTTTTCATGCATATTTCAAAAAAATAAACTTTAAACACTTAAAACATCGATTTGACGAAAAGGCAAACGAGTCCTAAGCACTTCAAAACTTCATAATCCATGCTAACAAAACTTACTTACGCAACTAATGCATTGTACCTATAATTATTTATTTTTTTGCTATAGGTACATAAGTACAAACCTACTTAAAGCATTTTTTTTTTTATTTTTATAAACTTTGTGCTGTCAAAACTCTATTAATAAAAGACTGAATTATTTTTGTTTTATTTTATTTTAATGTTTTTTCATCTACTGTTTGAATATTTTTGCAGCATATATATGATTTTTTATGACATATTTTCTATTTTTGATGGCATATTTTGTCATTTTTTGTGCATATTTTAGGTGCATATTTTTTTTTTGTTTTTTAGGACATACAAATCCGGGACTTATTAGCATTCTTCTTCCTTAAACGTGTATTTTTCTTTTCACTCTTAATGTAATTAATTATCATATCCTTATATGCTTATCCTTAATTTATACTTAATAAATATAAATATAAATATAAATATAAATATAAATATAAATATAAATATAAATATAAATATAAATATAAATATAAATATAAATATAAATATAAATATAAATATAAATATAAATATAAATATAAATATAAATATAAATATAAATATAAATATAAATATAAATATAAATATAAATATAAATATAAATATAAATATAAATATAAATATAAATATAAATATAAATATATAAATATAAATATAAATATAAATATAAATATAAATATAATATAAATATAAATATAAATATAAATATAAATATAAATATAAATATAAATATAAATATAAATATAAATATAAATATAAATATAAATATAAATATAAATATAATATAATATAAATATAAATATAAATATAAATATAAATATAAATATAAATATAAATATAAATATAAATATAAATATAAATATAAATATAAATATAAATATAAATATAAATATAAATATAAATATAAATATAAATATAAATATAAATATAAATATAAATATAAATATAAATATAAATATAAATATAAATATAAATATAAATATAAATATAAATATAAATATAAATATAAATATAAATATAAATATAAATATAAATATAAATATAAATATAAATATAAATATAAATATAAATATAAATATAAATATAAATATAAATATAAATATAAATATAAATATAAATATAAATATAAATATAAATATAAATATAAATATAAATATAAATATAAATATAAATATAAATATAAATATAAATATAAATATAAATATAAATATAAATATAAATATAAATATAAATATAAATATAAATATAAATATAAATATAAATATAAAATATAAATATAAATATAAATATAAATATAAATATAAATATAAATATAAATATAAATATAAATATAAATATAATATAAATATAAATATAAATATAAATATAAATATAAATATAAATATAAATATAAATATAAATATAAATATAAATATAAATATAAATATAAATATAAATATAAATATAAATATAAATATAAATATAAATATAAATATAAATATAAATATAAATATAAATATAAATATAAATATAAATATAAATATAAATATAAATATAAATATAAATATAAATATAAATATAAATATAAATATAAATATAAATATAAATATAAATATAAATATAAATATAAATATAAATATAAATATAAATATAAATATAAATATAAATATAAATATAAATATAAATATAAATATAAATATAAATATAAATATAAATATAAATATAAATATAAATATAAATATAAATATAAATATAAATATAAATATAAATATAAATATAAATATAAATATAAATATAAATATAAATATAAATATAAATATAAATATAAATATAAATATAAATATAAATATAAATATAAATATAAATATAAATATAAATATAAATATAAATATAAATATAAATATAAATATAAATATAAATATAAATATAAATATAAATATAAATATAAATACAAATACAAATACAAATACAAATACAAATACAAATACAAATACAAATACAAATACAAATACAAATACAAATACAAATACAAATACAAATACAAATACAAATACAAATACAAATACAAATACAAATACAAATACAAATACAAATACAAATACAAATACAAATACAAATACAAATACAAATACAAATACAAATACAAATACAAATACAAATACAAATACAAATACAAATACAAATACAAATACAAATACAAATACAAATACAAATACAAATACAAATACAAATACAAATACAAATACAAATACAAATACAAATACAAATACAAATACAAATACAAATACAAATACAAATACAAATACAAATACAAATACAAATACAAATACAAATACAAATACAAATACAAATACAAATACAAATACAAATACAAATACAAATACAAATACAAATACAAATACAAATACAAATACAAATACAAATACAAATACAAAACTACCGATGTGTCACGATCGTGCAATTTGGCACTTTTGCTTTTAAATGGCACTGTGGCACTAAAAGATTTCATGTGGCACTTTCATTTCGGTAAAGTAAATATATTTGACAAAAAAAAAATTTTAGAATGTTTATAAGGCACTTACAACACACGATTGCGAAGAACATCGTAGTTTGGAAATATAATAAAGTCTAAATTGTGTAGGTTATGAAGTGCAATTAATAATTTTATTTGAAATTGGCTGACATTTTATTATTTCTGTTGTTGGCACGCAGTGCCTTAAAATGGCACTTTTTTAGGCCAAAAACAAGTTGGTAATCATCGACCTATAGCGTTTGCTGTTGGCGGTCATGGCCTGGCCAACGCCGTTCTCAAAGAAATATTGACCGCCAGCCAAAAATCCACACCTAACCAGAGTTGTAAAGACTGCAGTCTTTTGGGTAATGCATTCAATTAAGTCGCAGTTAATTAACTAATTTTTTGAATGTAAGTTAATACTGCGACTGGGAAATTTAACTGCAAAAAAAAACAGTCAGCAGTCAGTACTTACTTCCTGACTTGGCAGTTAAAAAAAGCAGTTAATTGACTAAAAGTTAATTAACTGCAGTTCTTTTAACTGGTTTTAGTCTTTTTAGTCAGTACAAATTCTTTTGTACTGGGGTATTAGAATTTTTAGTCAGTAAGTCTTTAATTAACTTTAAGTCAATTAACATTTTTTTAGTATTTTGACTAAGATACTACAGGGATTTGAAAATAATATGAAATATGTATGAGGTACCTATGCAATGAGGTAACAATGCTGTTTGGCTAATAACAATGAGGTTTGCTATAGAATGTTTTTGGCATTAGTTCCTTGTTGCAGTGTTTGTGTGGCAAATGTTTATTGGGCATGTCGAACAAAACAATAATATTTTTAGGAAATAAAAGTCACTCTTTTGCTAAATTAAATATTTTATTCTTTTCAAATTATGTCTTTGTACTCTAAAAAAACTAACTTTTTTTAATAACAATTTTTTTTTATAAATAAAATAAATTTTCAACTATTGAGGAGTTAACTTTCAGTAGCAGCAATTTTTCAAAATTGGTGTCTGAAAGTGCTCCTCTTCTTCGTTTTAAAGTCAACGGCAACATTTACAATATCATGATACATATATGTACCTACATATGTACCTTTTTTAAAACCAGTTTTTATATCCCGTTTAATCAAAAAAAAATCAAAAAAATTGTGCTCAATTTTCTTATTAAAATGTTTGTCTAACACAAAAAACCAGATGAAACAGACAGGTAGACAGATTCGCGGATACCACTTTTTTGGTTCCCTCAATCATTGTAATATTATGTTGGACTGCAAGCTACATAAAGTGTAAAAATGTGTTTCATATTTCACTTAGTTTTGCCCATTCATCACCATACCTATTTTCGTTCAGCCATTTTTATAAAAACTGTTTCTACCCAAAAATGTTGCCTTTAATTTAAAACGGATAAAAGTGACAAAAAGTAACAATCTGTATACAATCTTACTTTCAGAATATATTTCAAGATAATAGTTCGAATATCATGAATATTACTTAAGTTTAATTTGCATGCTAAATGGGCCCAAAATACATGAAAAAGTTGTTGTAGTGTTATTATTCAGCTAATAAACCAGACATATCACAAAGAAATAGATCCAAACTATTAAATCTAGATTAATGATTTTGTTCTTTATAACTATACATATAATCGTATAATGAAAAAAAGACTTTCTACACAAAAATGTTTATATTCCACTCAGACCACAAATACTCTCAAATAAAAATAAAAACAGAGTAAATTTTCTCAAGCTGCACTATCACTTTTAAGTGCATCGCAGTTTATGTGATTGAGTATAATTTATCCAGTCTTGTAAAAAAATATTCAGTTCGAGCATACAATATTAATTACTCGAAGTTCAATTTGGTATTCAGTCTTATCAAAAAGCAGTTAAATTTATTGCATTTTGTTAATTTTTTTGGACAATGTTGCAAGTCTTAATGAAATTATTTGAAAAAATTGACGGAATACAATTTGCCGTCGACTCAAATTTTCCAAACTTAATGCGAAAAAAAGACACAAGAGATTATAAAGATTTCTCTAAATTATTGCTAAATGAGTTGCTGGAAATACAAGATACACTTTTAGTTGTTACTAAGAATAGTGTTTTCTCATTTGACTTAAGCCAAATGATAGTAACACAACTTATAATTTGTGAACATGTCGTTTCAAACCTAGAGAAAATTATTTCTATAATGAAATACTATGATGATGAATATGAAACGGAAGATGAATATGATATTTTGAACATTAAAGAGCAAGTTTAAAAAGAAAATAATTAATTTAACATTTACTTTATTTAAATTATTTATAGAGATTTCTTTTACCTGGAAGCTTATTTTGAATTGGAAGACTATGAAGATAATATAGTGATCCTCGTCGGAATTTGAAATGTTTGTTAGACCAAACTCTTTAAAAGCCTTTACAAATATAGACCCGTTCTCGGTAACTGTTGCGACAACGTTTGAACAATTTAGTCCGAATTTGATGCGTAGTTTTTGAAGCACATTATTAATTTGGTCAAATGTATGTGACCTCGAAAAACGTCTACATGCAAGTGCAACAGACCTTCTTTACTTTGCCAATGGCAAGTATACCCGAAGAAACTTCTATGTTTTGTTGACCAGACATCTGCTGTGGTACAAAAGTATGTATTTTCGCCTATAATTTTTTTGATTTTATCAACCATTGATAAGTATATTTCATCAATCACCTTGACTGCTTTCGGACGACTCATAATATTTAAATTTGGATTTGTAAACCTCAAAACATTTTTGAATGATTGGCTTTCAACAATTGATATCGGGAGAATATTCTCGGCTATCATTTTCACAACCAACTTTTGAAAAGTTTCGGTTTTGGATTTAGTTTTAGACGATTTCATATTTGATTTATTTTTTTCAAACGTTTCATAAACTTCCCGGTGTCTTGCGTTTAAAGTGTGACGTTATGGTCTTCGAACCTTTAATCCTTGCATGGCAAAAACTACATTCAACGAGTATTCCTTTTGATCTCCTATTAAATTCTGTGTCGTCAAACTTTCAGGAAAAAAAATCACAAAATTAGTATTGGTACATTAATCTGGATCTCGATTCCTTATCTGTAAAGCTGTAGAATTTTCAAAAAATAATGTAGAATGTTTTTTTAAATAAAATTTTTTTAATCTATAGATGCAAAATTGGTTCCAATAATATAGTAGATCGTACTTATATTAGTTCACATTAGAATTTTAATAGAAATTGTAAAAAAATTGTAATTTTTGAGAGAAATCAGATTATTCTTACTGGGAGGCAGGTACAGTTATTATTGGTTTAAGAATCATTTTTATTTAAAATCTGATAGATAATTATAAAAAACTGCTGAGTGCCAAGTTTTGCCAAGAATTACTTAATGTAATTCGTTTTCGAATCACATTAAGTTTGAAACATTTATTAAAAACAAAAAAAAAAATGAAAATTTTGGTATGCAATATTTTTAAAACTATTACAAAAATGGTTGTATGGGAGGTACCATTTAAAACCATTATTCGAAATTTTATTTTTGTAAAATGTTAGCCTTTTTTGAGAAAAGTAAGATTTTTATTATTTGCTAAACAAATTTGTACGGCAGGTACGGTTCTCTTTGATCCTAAAAAAAAAATAAAATAAAAAGAAACGTGTCGGGGGATTCACAAAAAAACGGTAGGTATCAAATTTTAAGAAAAACTACCAACCCGTTTAGGCCGGAGCCAAAAAAGGACAGACCGACAGAATTGCGAGACCCACTTTTTTCGACTTCGCTATCGTCGTAATGTCAAGTTTGATCAAAATCTCGAGTTCGATTTTTTTAAAGGAATCAATCAAACTTACTGTACACAGTACACTGCTATAAAACCTACCTTACCTACATAAAACATATGTATATATTGCAAGTAAAACTAAAATTGAATTGAATTTTGATAAATTTTGTTATTTTTTTTTAAATTTTGACATTTGATTTCATTTTTCTACATAATTATGTATGTTTAAAGCTGTGATAAATTTATCACTTTACAGTTTCACAGATAGACCCCCTGAGGCCTATGTTATGGAATATATCTACATCACATACATCCCATACAATGAATTTTAACATTAATTATAAATGATTTTTAAATTACATAAAATCATACCTTTTCTAAGTCGACGCATACTTTAACTAAAAAATTACACTGAGTCATCTAATTTACATCACATACAATATTATGTGATGTCATCTTGTGAAATATATTGTGTATATTTTTTTTACATTATTTTAAAAGGTTTTTGAACTTGGATGACATGTGAAATTTTTGAAAAATTTATTTAGACTTAATTCATAGAAGCAAGTACGTTCGATCAAATCAAACATTTTTTAGTAATGTGAAAAATTCATTATAATTCTGATATACTGTGCCAAAATTAACATGTAATCCATTATTCTTACATGTAATATAACAAACTACCAAGTGTTTATTTTATAGGGAAAATATTTGTACCTCTTCAATGATTTTGAAATCTTGGTTACAAAACACAATTTTTTTAACAATATTCGACTCATTTTCGCTTTCCAAACTAGTAGAGCTTAACGGCTCTGCGGAACGTGAAGTGTCCGTTTTTGAAATATTTTCCGAAGATGTCGAATCCAGTCGTCTTTTTTTTGCAAGATTCCACAATTATTATTTGATGGATGACGTTTTTTGGTGTTCTTATTTATGTTTGCAGACGATACTGGACCTGCCATTGAATCATCCAAACAAAAATCCATGGTAATAGGTATAAAACTTTTTTCACTTTGAACAATAAACCAGAGTAGGTACTTGCACTTCTTATACACTATCAATAATGATGTTTAAACAATTTAGAAAAATTGAACAGCTTGATTTGGCTTTTGAGAGAATCTTAAGATAACGAACTAGGGTATAAGTAATATGCAACACTGGGTGTCTTCCAGTTGAAGTTTCATTAGTGAGAATTAATAAATCGTTTCTTAAAAAATATCAATAATGAAGATAATTAAGTTAAGTTTATTCTGTTGCATACAAAATAATAAGGAAAATGTAAAATGTAATTATTTTTGTGTGTGAAATTGTTCAAATCTTTTATGTTGAACATTACAGATTTAACTGTTTTTTTTTATGTATTGGTTAATTGCATAAGTATCACACAAAAATTATTTTTCTATTCTAAATTTTTGGTTGCTGAACACGAAAATGACGATGAAAGAAGTGTTTTCCAGATTCAGTTTAAAAAATATTTTTTTAAATCTTTTAACAGAAATATTACTTTTTCCATTTTAACGATATATTTTTTGTCTTAACCGAATTGAGAACTTTTAAGTTAGAGCCAATTTCTTTCATTGATTTGATCTATGAGGATAAAAAAAAAAGAAAAAAATGCTATATCTCAGAAAACGATTCATTACAAAATAATTAAATATTATTTTCGGGTTAAGCTACCAAAAATTAAACCAGAAAATGTTTTCTCGAAGGTACATTCTTGATGTCAATTGGTGTTATCTAATACAAAGTAAAAACTGCAACCTGGAATAATGTACATATAGCATGTCGCATATTACATTATTTTATTTTATATGTTTCGATTATTGTCTCAACCCAATTTTGGTTTTATGTTATGTTACGTAAAAAGCTTCTATTATTAAAAGAAACAATCGACTCAAATTGAAATTTAAAAAAAGAACTATATAATTACATGTTGCATGTTATGTGATCGTAAAATCAAAAGCACCCTATTGACATTCTCTAAATTTTCTCATTACGGGACAATCACTGATAACGAGTGAAAACAAGTTTTTTTAAAGTTAACTCAGCCATCATGTGCACTGTCCAGAGTGAGTCAAAGTTGTCAAAAATGTTAAGGTTAAGCTCAACAGATCTTTCCGTTAACCTTATTTACAGCATTTTTATTTAACTCATATATTGTAGGTACTTTAAATTAAATTCACAACTCTGACTCGTGTATATACATTAGAGTGCCGTAATATTGTTCTTATTTGTTTTTCACAAAGGTTTTCAGATTTTTATTTTCATCCATATAGTCGCCGTTGCCGTTTATTAAAAAAAAAAATATTTTATATTATAAAGGCACAGGGTAATTCGGTACACATGCAGACTGGGGCTAGACCTTTTGGGAGGGGGTCTATTTACAATCTTTTGGGTGGGAAGGGCATTTTTTTAAGAAAAAAAATACTCAATTTTCATTCATTTGGTTTTTACGTAAAAACTTGAAAAACTCATCTTTTTCAACTTTTTATTTAATTTTGTACCTATTTGAAAATTAATTTTGAAAAACTATTTGATTACAACTTAATTTTGAAACAAAATAAAAGAGTTCAACACGAACTTTTATATAACGACCACCCGATACATATCATCAATCAAGCAAGAAATAGATGCATCTGCTCATGTTTTTTTCTTTCTAAAACTGAATCAGCATATTTCAATGATATCAGATCATTTAGGAAAACCAAAATATTATTTAATTATTAAAACAATGTATTATACATATACTATGTATACATGAATGTATGACAAATCTGAACAGCATCTTTAAGGAGTTTTCAAAACGCATCAGTATTCAAAGTTAAAAAAAAAAAAAAAAAAAAAAAAAAACAGAAATACAGAAATACAGATGTATTTCTTATATTGTTATATTTATCTCTTTTCTTTGTTTTTCGATTTACAATATACTCTTAAACGACGTACTCTTAATACTCTTTGGACTTATAAAGACTAAAAGAAGTCAAAAGACTAAAAAAAAGTTAATTGACTTAAAGTTAATTAACCGCAGTGAAAAGACTTACTGACTAAAAATTCTAATACCCCAGTACAAAAGAATTTGTACTGACTAAAACGACTAAAACCAGTTAAAAGAATTACTGCAGTTAATTAACTTTTAGTCAATTAACTACTTTTTTTAACTGCCAAGTCAGAAAGTAAGTACTAACTGCTGACTGTTTAGTTACAGTTAAAGTACTTTTGTAAGTTAAAAGACTAAAGAAAAAAAGTCGTGACTTAACTGCAGTCCCAAAATGACTGCAGTCTTTACAATTCTGCCAAACAGTGACTTTTCCGAGATGCATTGGACGCTCTAGGATCTCATGTGGATTTGTATCGTCTCAAATTCGACAATTTTGTTTGTTGAAGTACCCATTTATCTAGAAATGGGCGTCACCGCTGAAGATGATTTCTCGATGAAAATAAGGGCCATTTAGAGAACACAGGTCATTGTCTATATGATCGTTTACCTTCAGTTCCTGGGTCCTTTAAATTTAATATCTGTGGGTGCGAAATTCGCCAAGTTGTGGTCTGCTAAAGCGCGAGTTCTTGTGAGGGACGCCTAGGATTCTCCTTCACGGACAGCGGCGATGTTTTCACTTTTCGGCAGATCGTTAATCGTTTACTGAACCAGTGGATTTGAATTTATCTACCACACCGCGAATAGTCCCATCCGTAGCACGATTATGGTGACCCACACAGGTAAAATTTCCCAAAAACATGTCCAAAATTATTTTTTTTTTTTGGTTCAGCATTAAGTCATTGAAAAAATCAATTTTTAAGTAACTGCACTATTTTTAGCAAAATTATTTTTTTTAGTTTTGTAAAAATACAAACAAAAAATTTATTTTTGGAAGTAGTTTTTGTTATTTTCAATTTTCTAGTTTTTAGCTTTCGATCAAAAAATAATAAAAGCATTTACAATAGTACTTATTAACATACGTTTTTTTTTTGAAAATCATCATCAAATCAGTAGTATTAATAATAAGTTTCTGGGACACACTTTTTTTAGTATTTTGCATTGTCATAATGACAAAGTCGCAATGGTTTTTAATTGATTCTTAAGCAGAATAGGCCAAAGGGTTATAAATTATGTGTTCTATTCCAGTTAATGCGACGTAAATTACATTAGACCCTGTCAGAGTGAATACATTTCGTTCTTCTTTCATAAATGCTTTAAATGTCTTGCACAATAGTCCTATCTTATAAAAAAGAACAACTTAGTATAAACCATTATGCTCCGAGCTGAATCAAACGATAAAAAAAACTCGCATCGACTGAAATGAAATATTCAAACTGATTTAACGTTTTCTTAAAAAATTTGATCGCAGAAAAGGCATTCAAATTCAAACATTTCCACACCGTTATAACATAAGACCTGGAAGAATCCATAAAACTCCAACTAACGCCCTAACCCAAATGCTCTTTACGTACGTAAATCATTCCTACTTTTTCTTTTACTTTTTGCGGTTACGGCGCGGTGTGGCGCGGTTGCACAACAAGAATCCTATCGCCATCATCATTATCATCACCGCCTTCATCCCAGGAGATAAATGCATTTTAACATTTCAAATGTAAAGGCCAAAGGCTACACACTCGCTTGCTCGTTGTAGTTGCAGTTACAAGCTCTCGAAGGTCTATGCGGTAAATCGGAGACCCTTCTTGAACCATGTAATGATGCTTGTATATGTATGCCAAAATTTACATATTTTGTAAGGACTGCCGAAAAATCCTTTGCATAAATCCCCTGCGAATATAGTTATAACTCCTTTAAGCTCGTGTTTGCTTATGCTGCTAGTGCTATCGTTCGTTTCTCTCTTGCTTTCCTCGTTTCTAAGCATGTTCTGGATAATCATTCACTATTTCCATATGATTTGTATGTGTGTAAGTCATACTTCTGAGAAAAGGTGCTGAATGAATGAGTTTTGCTCTGTTATCCAGAATCCAGACAATATCTATTCACTTATTTACTCTCCAGGCGCGGCGGGCGACTTTAACTCACAAATGACTGTAATTCTATAACTGTGTATGTTATATAGCGCTTTTGGTTCTACAAACTTAACCTACTACTGACCCGTTGATTAAGGAAAGAGATATCAGAACTCAGAAAATAATGTGTAATATTTTTCTTCTTAATAGAATTCGTCCCTTATTTTGCTCTAATACCTTCCTAATAAAAAAGTGCAATGGTTAGCAAGACATGTCAAAAAACTACACATAGAAAATTCAGATACTTTTCATATGCATCGCAGTACTTACTGAGTTGGAAAAGCATTAAAAAAGCACCAATAATTAAGATGCACATAGCTTATTTTATTTACAAAAATTTTAAAGTGCGGTTTTTTTTTGTAATCGGAATTTCAGTAGGGTAAATTAGGATAAACGAAGAGAAAGGTCTAGAATATATTTTCCAAACGGAAAATGGTGAATCCATTGCAAAAAATAAGGGCAACATCTGCATTCATATAGCTTTTCTTAAATCCATTCTCGAATTTTTTTTATTAAATGAAGTTGTTTTGGTCAATACTTTCAGAAAAATCATTTTTTTCTAGTGTTTTCACCAAAAAATTGTTTCTGTGTATGTCACTTTTGTAGTATATTTTAATAAATTTGTTTTTTCAGGAGAATAGAAAGAATAGAAAGAAAGCAAACCTATGGAAAAAAGTCGGGAACGGGTCGTTATTCTGTATTACAAAATTCTGTATGACCAAAATTCTGGAAATGGATTGAAAATTCTGTATGATCAATGATCATACATAATTCTGTATTTCATTTATTCTGTAAATCTTTAATTCTGTATTCCAAAATTCTGTAAATCCAGAATTCTGTATATCAAACTGTATCTTCTGAACTCCAAAATGCTGAATTTCAAAAATTCTGTAAAATATAATAGAAAAATTGGTTAGATAATGAAAAAAAGTGCGCACTTATTTTCATTATCAAAACAATTTTTCTTTTATAATTTACAGAATTTTTGAAATACAGAATTTTAGGATACAGAATTTTGAAATACAGAATAATGGTTTTACCGAATTTTGAAAAACAGAATTTTAGATTTCCAGAATTTTGAAATACAGAATTTTAGATTTACAGAATTTTAAATTACAGAATTTTGAAATACAGAATTTTGGAAACTGAATTTTGGCACTTACAGAATAATGACCCCAACCCAAAAAAGTCGAAGTAAATTTTAAGAAAAAAGCGAAAAATCGAAGTAGATTTAAATCAACATTTAAAAAATGTTTTTATTAAATTTAATTTAATAATAAACTAAAAACCAAAACTGAAAATCTTTCAGACTTCATATTATTTACATAAATATTTCAATAAATTGTTTACATTTCAAATAATTTAAACAAATAAAAACTTAGTTATTTTTAATTTCATTTATACATGCAATTTTAATTTCTTATACATGGTTTTATAACAATTCTGAGTTTTATTTAAAAAAAAATTAATATCAAATTATCTAGGACTGGATCTTTAGCTATTTTATTTATTCTTTTTTTTATAAACAAAATGTTCAAATTAATATAATTAAATGTAATTTAAATTTAAAAATATTTAGGTAGATACCTATGTATGTATATATATTTCAGTCTTTTAAAAGTCTTAGGGAATAAAATAAAAAAATTTAATCGGCATTGTTGAAAATTAGCTAACGAATCTTATAAAATAGTTCTTTCTCTCTCATTTACTTGAATTACATTATCTTCACTAATACATACACAATGTCATCCTATATGAGTTCATAATCATGTCATTTTCAATCAGTTGCAAATATCCATTCTTACATTTAATACAATCTATGTATTTTCTAAATTTCTTTATATTCATTGAATTTACTCTGTGTGTTTTATCATTTTTTACATTGGTGCCGAAACCCGGGAACTTTAAAAAAGAGAAAATAACAAAGGTTAATTTAGATTGTGTTTTGGATCGCGACTCAAAAGATAACATGGAGCTATCAACACGTGCTGCCTATAGAGGTCAAGTGGCCAAAATTGTTAACTTAGCACTCGATTTTCTTAAAGATGATAGCTCACGTGTTAACAAGGAAAACGAGCAAAATTTCGATCAAATTGAGGAGGAGCGTATTTCCCATCTTCAAAGACTGACGTCCGCCAACGATAACCTTAATGCGATTAACGAGGACATAAAGCAGAAAGGTCTTCACAAAGAAGATGAATCGCCAAAATATGTCGAATACCAGGACCAGGCAACAAATGCACTTGCACCCAACCAAACCCAAATTTATCTGCTCTAGAAAAATTTAACTACCTCGAGTGCTTACAGGTGACGCAAAAAAAACTATTTCTGGATTCACACCATCTGAAAAGTGGTATCAAGCAGCTATTGGCCTTTTACAAGAGCGATATGGTAGCACTGAAAAACTAATCGGAAAGCATATTCAACAGTTTTTAAGTCTATCTCCAGTTCGTGACCGCAACGATAACTCTGGGTTGCGAAATCTTTATGGGACTATTGTTTCTTGCACCCGCTCGCTTACAGCATTACAGGTGCCCACAAATAATTATTACGTCATGCTCCGATCTATATTGCTTCAATGTTTACCAACCACCCTTCGCATTGAATACCACAGACAAGAAGAACGCGCTGTTAATGCAGAAGAATCTAACGAAACTTCATCCGATAACGGAACGGCTCTCTCGCAAATTGGAGGAGACCAAAAGCCAAATCCGTTGCACAATCGACCACCTCTAGTTTGGTGACTGTCAGAAAAATTGAAGCTGCATGTGTTTTTTGCAAGTCCAACAAACATGAAACAAATGACTGTGACAGCAATATATCAATCACAGACAAGAGACAAATTTTGCGGAGTAGCGGTAGATGTTTTCGATGTGCTAGACCTGGTCATTCGTCTAAGAAATGCAGAAGCGATAAATTTCTCTCCTGTAACAAGTACAAGGGCAGACACATGTCATCAATGTGTGCTCCTATATTAAAAAACACTTTGTAAGAGAGTGATGACAAAAGTAAAAACGATGCTTTGAATTTGTGTGCACATAACATGACCGAAAATGTTCTTTTGAAAACAGTAAGATGTGCTGTCGTTTCAAATACAAACAATATTTCAATTCGCGCTATTATAGACGGTGGATTGAAAAGTTTATAAAAGTTAAAATTAATTTAAAAAGCCTATTGAGCCCCAAAGTTCGTGTCACCTTAGAGGCAATTGTATAGTGCCTGAGATCTGCGTCGACGCGACGTGCTGCCAGTTCCAGAGGCAGAGTGTCCACTTTTTGAACTGAATGCAGTTATCCGATGTACCTCCTAACAACATGGAGATGGAAGAGGAGCTTAGTGTTCTTATTGGATCTGACTTCTATTGGACTATCGTTACAGGAAATCAATGCCAACTAACCTGAGATCTGCGTCGACGTGCTGACAGTTCCAGAGGCAGAGTGCCCACTTTTTGAAGGCATTCAGCTATCCGATGTACCTCCTAACAACATGGAGATGGAAGAGGGGCTTAGTCTTCTTATTGGATCTGACTTCTATTGGACTATCGTTACAGGAAAGCAATGCCAACTAACCAAGCGACTGAGAACTGTTGAGACTGTTTTTGGTTGGACGTTGCAGGGCCTTCACAGCGCTGTAATTGATAAACTTGATTCATCTTATAAAAGTTTTTGTTTCTCTTCTAGATGTCTTCTTAATCTGACAACAATGACGTCAGAAGATTTCACACAATTCTGGTCACTAGAAGCCATCGGCATAGCCATAAGAAACAACGAAGATGAAAATATGGCGCTAACAGAGAACCTTATCGACAAATGTATCACGAGAGATGGCTCTCGTTACATAGCAAAACTTCCATGGAAATCTTAGAACTCTGTTTCGCAAGACAACAAGGAACTGGCATTGCAGCGTTTAAATTCACTTATCCGTCGGCTGTCCAGAGATCCCTGTTAAACTACGATGAAGCCATTAGAAAGCTCATTTGTGAAGGCACAGCTGAGCCAGTTACATCTTTATTACACAAAGAGTGCCACCAACCACGTGTTTTCTACCTTCGACATCGGCCTGTGTACAAAGAGAAAGGTACCACAAAGCTTCGCGTGGTATTTGACGCGTTGGCACACGCCCATGGAACTGGTTCTCTCAACGACAATCTTTGGACAGGAGCCAACTTGCTTCTGCTGCCAGATGTTAAGAAAATACTTCTAAACTTCCGATTAGGCCTCTATGGCATTGTCGCAGACATCAAGAAGGCTTTTCTTTGTTTTTTTTATGTGCAACGATCAAATATCATCTCAAACTGGAAGCTAAGGACTTCTCTACCACCTGTGCTATACTTTTGGAGAGTATATACATGGATGATCTAGCTGTTGACATCCTCAGACGAGCTTCAATGAATCTGCTCAAGTGGAACTCAAGCAGTCAGCTTATTCGAGATGCAATGAAAGTCATCAATGCCCCATTTGTGCAGAAAGTATTGGGTCTTTCTTGGTTCACCTACAGTGATGAATTGTCTGTACCGATGGAATCTTTGCTAAGTGTTCTTAGATCTGAATCAACAAAAGGAACTAAACGCTACGTTCTACAAGCTTTTGCTAGGATATTCGATCCAATAGGTATTCTTGGTCCAACAATTGTAAAACTAAAGATTCTTTTCCAGAACTTGTGGAAGCAGAAGCTTCTCTGGGACGAAGTTCTGACATGAGACGTACTTACGGAATGGAATGATTGCGTGAAGGGAGTTCTTGAAATCAAGGACATGACGTTTCCAAGAGCTGCAATTTCTATTGCATTAACCGAAGGCACATTCCAGATCCACATATTTGCAGACGCCAGTACGAAGGCATATGGTTCAGTGGCCTTTATAAAGTCGATTTCATGCAGTGGAAAATCAAAAATTCATTTTTGTGTGCCAAAAATTGTGTTGCTCCTTTAAAGATGGATGGTTCCAGTGAGTTGACACTACCCAAGTTGGAACTCACAGCCGCTCTTATTGAGGCACGTCTTTAATCATACCTAAAGAGATGTAACTTGCTTTCATCAAATACTTCCTTTGGACGGATTCAAAAATTGCCCTAAGTTGGATCCAAGGAGTGGTTCAGCGCTGGCAGCCCTATGTTCAAAACAGGGTTGATGAAATACCACGGCTTACTGCAGCATCACAGTGGAACCACTGCAAAGGGAAAGACAATCCAGCCGATCTTCTTATTCGCGGTATTAGTGGAAGCATTTTGCAAAAATCTGAGTTGTGGGCTCATGGTCCGAGCTGGCTTCAAAGAAGAAATTCCAATTCCTCATGTCACTTCGATTCTGTTGACTGAGTCACTTTCATCGACAGAATATGCGACTGAAAATCCATTATTGTGCTTTAATGACTATAGTACCTGGAACCCTCTCATCAGAGTGACTGCATTTGTCTTCCGCTCAATACGAACCTTTAAAAGAAAGCAAAAACCGGAGAAGATGTCATCGTTTGCGGATATTCCACCTTTGTGTGCCACTGAAATCCATCAAGCTGAAAATCATTGGTTGAGGTATGTACAAAGACAAAATTTTACTAATGAAATCAGTCTCTTGCAGAAGGGGAAAGCCTTAACGACATCCTCAAAGATCTTTGAGCTATCACCCTTTTTAGACGAAAACAATATATTGAGGGTGGGAGGACGTCTTCAAACACTGGACGAATCAATGGATGTGAAGCATCCTATTGTTCTACCTTCGCATTCTCACCTTCTTTATCTCCTAATTGATGACTACCATGGACAAACTTTACATGCACTATGCAGGAGTCAATACTGTCCTAGCGAAACCTCGGAAACGTTTTTGGATGGTCAAAGGACGTCAGGCCATCAAGAGACAAACTAAAAAATGTTTTGTATGCAGGAAACTTTGGGGTCCTCCAGCATTCCAACCCTTCGCCCCATTGCCAATAGAAAGGGTATCCCTCTCATGACCATTCGACAATGTGGGTGTCGATTTTGCTGATCCACTTCACTGCTATGATGACAATTCAAATGGTGTCAAGGTTTACATCGCAATTTTCACCTACACCTTGAAATAACGAGAGGCCTATCTACAGACAACTTTTTGATGGCTTTGCGGCGTTTTATCGGTAGACGCGGTATACCTTCGACGATACTATCCGACAACGCCCGTACCTTCCGAAGAGCTGCACTAGAGCTACGTAGCCCTGACTGTTTCTGGGATGAAGAAGTCGTTCAAGGCTTTCTTTCGAGAAGGAAGATACAATGGCAGTTTATAGTGGAACGCGCCCCTTAGTGGGGTGGGTTTTGGGAGAGGCTCATTCGCACCATGAAGAACCTGATGAAAGTCACCATTGGTAAGGGAAAACTTAATTTTGAACAGCTTAGAACAATCGTTATGGAAACTGAAGAAATCGTCAACAATCGTCCACTTACGTATATGAGCGCCGACCCATTGGACCTTTCTCCTCTAACTCCAGCTGACTTTTTGGTTGAATCCCGTGGTTCGAATTCGAAAACACCGGCAGAAGAACCTGACGCTAACTTACTTCGAAGGCTCTGGAAGCATCGGATGAAGTACACAACAAAGTTAAGAATAAGATGGCAATCGGAATACCTTCAGCTTCTACGATCTTACCACAACTCTCCTTGAAGAGGCTCTGTGCACCATTTGAAGGAAGGAGTTGTTGTTCTCGTTTACGACCAAGCAAGCCCACGAACCAACTGGAAGATGGCCAAAATAGAACAAGCATTTCAAGGAAGAGACTCAAAAGTCAGGTCTTATCTAATTCGATTACCTGATGGGAAGCAGTTTCGACGCCCAATTCAATTACTTTATCCAATCGAAGTTCAACCTCCCCCCCCCCCCCAAGGATGTTGAAAATTAGCTAACGAATCTTATATTATCATGAAAATAGTTCTTTCTCTCTCATTTACTTGAATTACATTATCTTCACTAATACATACTATATAAGTTCATAATCATGTCATTTTCAATCAGTTGCAAATATCAATTCTTACATTTAATACAATCTATTTTCCAAATTTCTTTATAATAAAGTTTATTGAATTTACTCTGTGCTTTTTATCATTTTTTACAGTCATATTTTGTATTGGTTTTTATTTTCATACTAGACTAGAAAAAAAGGGGTAGATTTGGCCATTTTTTGTAAAATTAAAGTATGTACTGTGTAAAGAAGGTACCTATAGATTTCAATATTTTGGTGATGGTGCGAAGTAGAAAGTAGATTTTAAAATTTTTTGAATAAAGTTAGTATTGATCAATTGAAGTAAAGTGCTGTAAAAACCACTGCTTCGGCCAGCACAGGTCAGTTTAATAAAAATTCTTACATCCGTTTCAAAACGCCTTACCGATGAATTGAAACCACTATACACTTACAAAAATGTTTGCTATTTTGCAGGACGCATATGATGAGAAATGAAACCTTATGTTTAATTTAATTTGATGGTCCAGATGAACATATTCATTATTTGCACGATTTCCTACGGTTTTGGAGCGTCTCCATACTCTAGCCGGAAAGTCGGTAAAATCGGTCTTGGGTGCAATCTATTAGTATGGAATTGTCGATCTGGAAAAACAAACAGGAACATTCACCAATGCGCAACCATAACGAACATAATGAGTCACTGTACTCAGCAAAACCTAACAATGTTGTTGGGTTGGATGGCTCACCGATTGTAGAACTACGGACCACAATAGCCGAGTTCCTTTGGAGTTTGGAAGTGAAGAAGTTCTCATGAGTACTTTCATTCAACCAACCAATCAGTTATAAAAGGGCGTGTGTCAAAAATTGTGTTGACCGCTGCCAATAAATTGCTAACTATGCCAATAACAGCTGGCAAAAATATGTATTTTGGGTCAGTCTGTAAGTCAATTCTTATTTAGTTTATTTGAGAAAATCATAGTTTTATACCCACATTAAAAAAATGAAAACTATTGTTTTTTTATTAACCGGAATAAAAATTGTAAAAAATATCCTTAAAGTGGAAATGATTGGGTGGTTTACAAAACAATAATGCACAAAACATAGATACAACTCATAATTATGGTGCATACTTATGTAAATACCTACCCACACACAACCAATAATAATTTTGTGATTATATGTGAAAATATCTAATAGATAAGTAGGTATCAACCAGTGGCGGATCCACGGAGAGGGAGTTCGGGTCCGGACCAGTTTTATGAGGGTAACTTAGTTCAAGAGCTTAAGGTAAGTTAAATTATAAGGACAAAAAGAAGTTAGCATTGCCATTTTTGATTTTCGTAAAAAAACGGCTGTGCTGCGATGTGCCCAACTTATATTGCCATGTGCCGTAAAAAAATCGTACTGAGCATATGGTTTTTAGAGACTAGCCATTCAGCGCCATTTGCGAAAAAATGTGCTGTATTGTGCTCAACTTGTTCTGCGATTTGCCGTAAATATTTTTGAAAAGTTCGAAAATTTTCAAATTTTTAGGATGGATTTATTCCAAAATTATAAGTTTTTCTAAAAACTTAAAGTTATAAGCTGTTTTGTGCCCAAAAATTGATACAATCGAAGAGATAAAAATAAATGCATATTTGCAACTTTTATGACCTAACGCAAATGTTGCGAAGAAACTAAGAGTGAAATTAGCACCATCATTTTCGATTTTCAAAAAAAAAGTTGTGCTGTATTGTGCTCAATTTATAATTTTTTAAAAAGTTTTACTTGCGCTGTTTTTACCTCAGTTTGTGCTTGTTTGTTTTTTTTTAATGGCGGTGCTAACTTCACGCACATAAATAATGTAGCAAAAATGCCACGCAAGTTTTATTTATTTTTAAGTTTTCTATTTGTAGTTGGACCCCCCATGACCAAATCCTGGATCCGACGCTGGTATATACACTGCGTTTAATGCATGACTCATCTCATTACCTAGGTATTCCTCCTGCAAAAGTGCATAATGCTTCGTGGATATTAAGAAAGCCCACAGTAGGTAGGTATAGGTACAAAATGAATGAAAAAGTCGAAACCTGTCAAAACAACGGCTATATTTTAAAATTATATTAATCTCATTCAATCTGTATAATTGGATTTTTCACACCTGCTCTCATTATTTTACTCTGCCACTTACCTACCATCTTCCACCACTGCTTTCTGTATATAATCATTGACACTTAAAACGTATACACGCTACACTATTCTGTGTACAAACATCAAACCTGATGTAGTCAATGCTATAGGTACTGATGTATGCGAAACGCATCCTTTGGACTGGCAATGGTATACTGCAGTTCAATACCACTAATTTGATATATACATTTACTGCACATACATAATAATGTTCATTATGTTCTCGTAGGCATAGCATATTCGTTCGATCATAAGTTATGTGTGTTTGTCTGTAGGATACGTAACAGTAAGTAGTACGTGGTTACTGAACATGCGGATACCTATCGTACTTGGTATGCGAAACGAGACCGTTATTTCACTTTAAAGCCTCCAGGGATGAATGAGTTAATTAAGCGCCTCACGGCCTGACATAATTTCTAGCCATTTATCAGTGACAAAATGACAGTATCTCCCCAGCAGAAGCCAACAAAGCCCATCCACTTCACTACCACCACAGGCAGCTGGACGGAAGAGAAATAATTTCCTACAGTGTTTTGTGTTGCAAATGACATATATATGTAAATACGAACTGAACAATTTACCCAACAAGAAGAGATATAACAAATTTCCTAAAGCAAAAAAAAAAGTAATACCTTAGTAAAGTTTGCTCCCTTTGATGTTTGGCTTTGGATGCCAAAAAACACTAACGGCGAAATTCCCATTGGCCATTAGAAAATCATTTCGAGACAAAATTTCAGAGTTGAAAGCTTATTTATCTCAAAAACGACTTGTATGAACTCTGTAAAAAAAATATCTTTTTTACCTAACTCCTGTTGTAGAACTAGCATACCTTCTTCTTAAGATTTTACAGGTACCAGGACTTTTTTTTTCACTATCAGATCTTTATCGAAAAGAGCTTAAGGCAAGCTACAACTAACGGCCAAAGATTTGCCAACACAATATTTTGTAGGAACACTGGATCATCACTTAACGCCATATTATTTACTCGATACATCCAGATTATAGTTTTAATCCAGATGTATCGAGTGATGAATAATATGGACGTTAGTGTAGTATTAGTAGTCAGTTAGCAAAAAACGACAGCAGCAACATCAATGGATATTGATGATGATGCCACAAAAAACATGTTGGTTGATATCCTGTGGTAAGGATGCTTTGGAGTAATTGCCGAATACAAGGAAAAGGTAGGTGTGGGTGAAAAGCTGGAGGAACAGAAGGACAAGTGGATCACATGTTTTTCTGACAAATGATTGCTATTAAATGATCCCGAAAGTTACAATAATTACTTAAGAATGACGCAAGAACTGTTAAGTTTCCTTTTATCAATAATTGATAATGCTCTGAAGAAATAGGACACTAATGCGGGAGGCAATACAACCTGCAGAACTTCTTTAAGCAACAACCCGCTTTTTAACCTTTTAAAAAAAAAAATAACTTAAAAAGTTTAGAAACTCAGTTAAAAAAAATATAAAGAGGTTCAATTCAAAAAAAAAAAAGTAACGGACATCGCCCTTGGAAAAACTTGCCCTAAACATTTTGGTGTTTAAATTTTTTCAATACCATTGATACTTATCGAGAGCTGCAAGTCTAAAAAAAAAACTTCGGATGCAGCGATCTTCAACTTCATATAAAATTTCGAAATGTTTCGGATGCTACGGATGACATGATTTTGGAATTTGTTTATCTTTTGTATTTAGAATAAGCATTTTTAATAATAAGGGTATTCACGCAATCATGTAAAATACTGGATAAGTTTACCATTTGGTTAATGAACTGTCAAATTTTTTATAAGAAATGATTTACACAATTTGGTTAAAATTCCCCAAGGATTGTGCTGCGGAAAATTAACCAAATGTTTTAGCATTAGAAATGTTTATAGCCAAACCACAACCACGCGTCAGGTCGCTCTGACGTTGACATATTGAATAGAAACAATGGGCTCTTATAGCCAAACCACAACCACGCGTCAGGTCGCTCTGGCTTTGACATATTGAATAGAAATAATGGGCTCTTATGAAGCAATCTGAAATGTTACCTCACGCTTCGCGTTCGCTTTAGATCGTAAATATCGTAAGCCGGAGCGCGACGCCCGAATAGATCTATTTTCTATTCTGGTGGCGCTTTGACAGCTCAGCTCACAACAATCAATTTTTTTTCTTTGCTATTCCATTTCTTTCGGATATGAAAGTTTTTATTAAAATAAAAATACAAAAATATATTATTTAAATAAAACTATCGGAATATTTGTATGTGAGTGACTTAAATAGGTGTTAAATGCAACAATTGCTGTATTAAAAATTAAATTATTCCTATGTACGTGTGTTTTGCTAAATTGTGGTAGGTTCAACATCCAGATTCAATTGAATATTATGGATTCTTGGAAATTAATTTTTATAATTGTATTATTCCAGTAGATACACACACTTATGAAGATATAATTTTATTAATTGGATACAATAAAAACATAACAAATAAATCATATTTAAAGTGAAATCTGTTTGTGTTTTATTTATTTCACTCTAAAATTCGAACAAAAAAAATTTTCTGATGCTCAACAGTCAACAGCTGTTTTGAAAATACCCTTGTTTGGTTGGACTTGTTTGATTTAGGCAATTTTGTTCTGGTTCCGGAGTGTGAATTTTCGTACCTGTAATGCCGAATTCTCACTTGTCTTATTTTGTGTGTTAGGAAAAACAACACAAGATCCGACTTTTACGGGTTGATGACTTTTTTAATTTGCAAAATGGCACCAGTAGTGTATAGAAACAGATACGAGTACATACAAATAAAACAAGCAAATGGAAAAAAGAGATAGGTATATAAACGCGTTGTCACTGGGATCGTTGTTTTATCTCTTCGTATTACAGTTCTGAGTGAAGTGTTCACAGGCAGTGGCATTTCATTCCGTTTTGTGAATTTTTCAATAGGAAAAGAAAGAAAAAAAAACTAACAGCCCTATTCTGGCAAACCTCACTGATACCTCACAAGTCACAACAACCTCACAAGGAAAGTTGAAATCGATTCTGTGAGGTTTTCGTACCCTTACAACTGTGAGCCTCACAAAAACTATCGAAATTGTGATCTCCTTTTGAGAACCTCACAACAACCTCACAAGAAATCAACCTCACGAAGGCTTGTGACTTGTGAGTTGTGAGCCCTCACAACGCCAGAATAGCCCTGTAAATGTAGGTAATTGTTTTGGGACTTTTACCTAATTACAATGCATACATTTTTCGATAGTTTTCTTCAATAATAAAATTTGTTCGAAATGTCAAACAAAATCTAGTTTATGTGTGGTGTGAACGGATTTTGTGATCTTGTTGCCGAAATTTCGAGATTTTGTGAAAACCATGTAATGGTGGATTTACATTCATCTTCATGCGAGTACTGCAAAAATAAAGGATGTAAGATTAAAATGTACTTTTGTTAAATAGAGAGAAAGGACCAACATGTTCATCTTCGAAAATTGAAACATCAATAAAATACAACTAGTAATAATAATTATAGTAATAATAATTAATTTTTTTTCACATCCCGATTGCGAATATAAAGTCATTCTTCGAATTACTTGTCAAAGTTCAATATGCTTGAAGAAAGGTTTTTATAAACATAGCATCTGGCGTTTTTCTTTTTTGGCTCTGAGCAAAGCTCTGAGCAGAGGTTGAGCGATCAGAGCAAAACTCTGAGGAGATTATGATCAAAGCCCTCAGATTTAATTATGAAACACACTTGAGCACTGAACTTGTCATATGCATAGTAATCTGTCAAATTACATAAAAATTGTATGAAGTTGGCTTCGCTCAGCGTTTTGCTCGATTTGCTCGGTCATTTTATTCTGAGCATACAGATCATGCTCCGAGCTAGCTCAGATGGAAAAAAGAAACACAACTTATGTGCTCTGATTTGTCTGAGGTAAAAAAGAAACATAGAATTAATTTTTGACAGCTCGGTGATCTGCTCTGAGGTAAAAAAGAAAAACGCCAATTGTGTCAATGTGGTAAGACGGTTGTTTAATATTTCATTGAAATTAAAAAGAAAACATCGACATTAGTAAAAACTATCATTAGCAAAGCTTTTTATTTGGTGTAAATTCATAAAAATCAAACATTTGCTTTGTTGCGATGCTGATGCGCAACACAGCTCGATTCGGTTTTGCTTGAAGTTTCCGCATTATTTGATGCAAGTTTGCAATAGCGAACACTTAACAATAAAACTGATGCTGGTTTGATGGCTTTATGAATGTTTGACGCAAGTGATTGTGAATCATCTCTGCAACGATGCGTTTGTGAATTTACACTTCAATTGTTGTTAGTTCCTAATTGAAACCATAAAAACAGGGACATTTTTGGTTCTCTATTATCTGCGAAAAATCTGCGCAATGTTATTTTAAGGAAACAGAACTTTTATTCCCTCATATCTCAAAGCATGACACATGATATCGTAAAGTCGGTAAAAAGCCCGAGCGTCCGAAGCGTGGTTGTGGTTTGGCCATTAAGCGGAGGCATACCTACTACCAATGTGAAAAAATCAACAGAATTTCAAAAAAGTGTAACGCCGAGTAGAGAAAGAGGGCGAAACGTCAGGTTAATAGACAAAATTATTGCGTTCATGCTATGTTCTTACTGGTCTGAGGAAACAGAATACGAAGAAGATGATAAAACGGACACCAAAAAAGGAGAAGTGTTCGTAGGCAGATATAGCCACTACATTTTTCACATTTGCTACGTAGTTTATGTAGTTAAACGTAGTTAAATACGCAGTACACATATTAAAGGTAATATCATAAGCGTTTTCATTTTTGTTCAGTTCTGCGCATCTGTCAAAATTGAGGTATTATGGTGGTAAAATGGTGGATCCAGTGTCCCTTTACTTGTCTAATTTCAATATTTTGTTGTTGTTTCTAATGATGCGTACTGAGTTCCTGTGGGCACTGGGACAGCCATTTTTAATTTTTTGACACTTCCAACTTTGACAACCTGCTCAATATAATACCTTTGATTTGTGTACTGTGGTTAAATGTAGTTAATGTATCAAATCGTAGCGAACTTAGTTTCAAATATCAAATGATCTGTCAGTTGGAACTTTGAAGCTTGAATTTTGAGTTAAAATGTTCAAATTTGTATTGAAATTTTATTATTTCTCTAAATTTACTTTGTATGTATATGAAAACGTTACAATTTGTAGAAAATAAAACGTGTAGTTTATTAAATTAACTACGCGTATTTTATGATTTAGAAAATGTAGTGTAGTTAATTCGGCCAACCCTGTTCGAAGGCTTTCCAGATTTGTATGTATGTGAAGAAGAGCAAATTTAAAAAAGAATTTATTAAAAGTTTTAAAATACATAAATGCTTTTTCATTTCTAATGTACCTCAACTATGCTGGAAAGGCAAATCGGGTAAATTTTTTGGTAAACTTAACCAAACGTCATTGTGACTTTTCACACTAGGCGTGTTCAGAAATATGATATATAATATATCTCAGAGAATTGAAAAAACTCTGCCCGTGTTCTGTAACTATCGCATTGAGATTAGCTGTCGATAAATGTTGTCAATATAAACTTAGTTTATACAAAAAAAGTGTGAGTGCCGGGACTCACGGTTAAGAAGAATCACAGTCACGATCACAAGATACGTTACGTTTTTTTCACCCTACCGGCAGTATAGATGTTTACACATCAAAAAATAATTAGGACGTCTACATTTTCTGACTATTATGGATCACTGATCAGCATTGTTTATTTACGCAAATCCATATAATGGGCCATATGGATAAATAAATTAAATGCTTTTACTTGTAGATATTTGTTATGCTATCCGAATTGTCATCGAAGTGAAAGGAACCATTTATTTTTTTGATTCCTCTTTCACCAAATTTCGGTTGAGTTGAGCTGAGGACAACTTTTACTACCGAAAACGAAAGTGAACTAAACTGAAGGAGAAGTATATATCCACCATTATGGGCACCCCATATGATTTCTCTTGTATTCGCTAATTTTCGTTCGATCACTGCCGTTAGTTTGCTTATTGCGACTATTACAGTTCTACATTTAGCCCCGAAATAGTTTTCTCACCTAATTCCCGTCAGGCCTAAAAAAAACGTGACTTTTGTCGTGTATCGTACATTCTTTTTCGTTCCGAGACATTCGGCTCCGATTTCAAGTTGGTTTGGGAGAGGTTCTCAATTTAAAAACAACTTCGAAATCTAAAAACGTTTATTTGTACACATATTTTGAAGTTTAATATTTGACGTTTAACGAACAGCTGATTCAATTACACAGCATTTAACCAAATGAATTAAAAAGGGCGTTCATTCAAACTTTTGTGTAAACTTATCATTTTACACAATTTGTAAACTTATGACGTTGCATGAATACCCTTAATATCACTTTTATGATTAGATAAAGTTGCAATTGTATTCCTGTTTCTTTTTCTTCGGAAATTGAATCTAAAGGTCGTTTAAAAGGCCTACACTCGAATATGGCTGTATTGTATGGTAACCATACTATTCAATTTATATGTCGATAGAATAGTAGGTATTCAGAGAAGATTTATGCGTTTTTCTCTCCGTTTTCTCCCATGGTCCGCAGGAGTCTCACTTCCCCCCTACATTCAAAGAGTTAAGCTGTTGAATCTCCCTCTACTTTCAAGGCAGCTTTGGGGGGCATTCAACCCCCCGTAAAATTGTTAGCGGCACTCATATCGATGCGGAAGCTATATACCAAAATCCAGCTTTCCGGCGATTATTTCCGAATTTAGCTATTTTTTTCGGTTCATTGACTGGAGTAACCACAGTTTCTTTATAACAAAGTACCCCAATTATTTGTATGTGTGTGTGTGGTGAAATTTGAATTTTTTGTATGCGTTCACAAATCCATCTCTTTGTTCTTTTCTTGTCCTGTTTCATTTACGATTTGTCGATTTCATTTAAGTTGTCGGTTTCTAGTTTTCTGAAAAATATATCAACTTTGTCATTCGGACACTAAATACTGCTTTTAGACTACTGCGATTTTAAATGAAAAGGAACCTCTCCACACTGAACACTTTTTACTCTTCAATATTTTTCAACCTAAGCAACCTTGTTTACCCCGGCCACCACATACGTCCCCTGACACGACAACGTACTTAAAAATCGCAGGTGGTAATTGCTTCGCTTAAAAGCCGTCAGGCGTCAAAGACAAAATCTAATGAGTCAGAAGAAAGCATAAACAAATTGTGGAAAAGGATCACCAAATAGAAAAATGCCCATATAACATGAATACAAATTAACTCAATATCTATCTTTATGTGATGATAATGAATTTATTTATTTTTTGTTTTATAAATGGACTGAACACTAATCTCCTTGTCTAAGCTTATTTTAACACTATCAGATCATTTGTCGTCGAAGAGAGCTTAAGGCAAGCTACAACTAGCGACCAAAGATTTAACAACACAAAATTGTGAATACTGTACTGGCTCATCACTTAGTACAGTGTTAGTAGTTAGTCATGGTATAAGAATACAAGGTATGACGATGATATGCAGGGTCCCCATATTTTGTTCGTGTGACGTCATCGCGAGTGACGGTCGATTTTGATTTCATTATTGTGGTTTATTTCGTTTGCTTAATATGTGATGCTTGTGGAACATATTAATTTTTATACAATCATCATCATCATCATCATCATCATCATCAATATAATAAAACGACAAACACGAATTTTGGGGTACCATTTACGCGGTCTACAAAAGCCGAAAGTATATAAACTATATATCGATGGAAAGGTTTTTTTGCACAGAAGTGCACAAAGCAAAAATTTATTAAATAATTTTACCACAAAGACTAAAAACAATTAAGTAAAATTGCATTATAAGTGCGAGGAGAGCGAGAACCAAAGCAAGAGCCAGAGCGAGACCGAGTATTTGTTCACAACACTTATTATATTTTCGTAAAATGCAATGGTTCGTGCATTTAATATATTCGTTAAGATGGTTAGTGAATTCGAGTAAGGGTTTTTTGTGGGAAGAATTTTATTTCTGAGGATTTTTTTCTGTTGTGTTGGATTTTCGGCCATTGGTCGATTTAATGCAAGGAAGCATAAATTATGTATAGTTGTAGGTATATTGGTTTTGCATGGAAATATTCTGCAATCTATTGTGTCTCTCGCTCATTGGGTGTTGTTTTTTAAATTGAAATAAAATGTGAGCAAAAAAAGGAAGAATGCTTTCAATTTGTAGATGTAGTGTGAGCATTGTATATAAAATAAATTTTATATACAATGGTGTGAGGGATGTTTAAGCTGAGGCGTGGAACAATAAATTTTTATTTATATTCCTCGCACCAATTCACCAACCTTCTTAACGAATATATTAAATACACGAATCAATGTATTCGACGAGTTTTATTTTCGATATAAATTTAATTGGTCTTTATGACTACTTCGGAGATGGTCTTGGGACCAGTGGTTCTGGGATCGGCTTAAACCAACCAGACAGCGTTCAGTGCTGCAGAAATAATAATAAGTAGCTCATATAAAATAACTACATCAGTTTTTCTCTACGCTTAAGACTGCTTTTAAATGATGGAATTATTCTTACGGTGTTGGAGTATCCACAACAATCGTATGCATCGAAAAATAAAGTTTTCTAGAATTGCATGTGAATTACAATATATTTTCTAGAAGTTGTTTTTCAATTAGACGATAATGTTATTAGCACTCGAGTTTCGGGGGCTGGGCGTACTAGTTTGAATAAATACAAACAATTTTAAGTGTTAAAATTCCGAATTACTGTTGAGTGTTGTGTGAATAATTGCCTCCGCTATTCAAAATATAAAACCAGTTGCTATAAAGAAAACTCGATCCAAAAACCATACCAAACCAGAAATTTATAGTTGCTGTAGCGATTCCATTTCAAGAGCTCTAAGGACGGACAAGAGATACACCAAAAGGATTGTGGCTAGTTGCATCGTAAATTATGAAATAATGCATGTTATTAAATAGAATCAGTTTTTGAAAGCTAAATGTATATTTTCCACATGACGAAATATGACATTGCTTTATACAAGTCATAGTATATCAACGTAGAAGGCGACAATGAGACAAACGTTTTCAGACTGACCTTCAGTAATAGCCGTGTTTTTTTGCAAGCCCGGGGGGAATTGGATGAAAAAAACGACGTCGGTGCTAAACAATTAACATGTTAAATGCAACAACAACTAATCCCGGAGAAATCTCGGGGTTTAACTTAAGCGCACCGAAAAACTGTGTTACCGACATGAATTGCATACATGTTATCGATAGTTTATATGAAAACTCCATGTTTTTTACTGTCATGGCGTCGCTAATCCCCGCTGTCGTTTTTTTCAACCAATTCCCCCCGGGCTTGCAAAAAAACACGCCTAATATTAAAAATAAAAATGTGATAACCGAAATTTATTCAAGACTCTAGGAAGATGAATTGGAAAACATAATTGAAATTACCTCTAAACTAGAAAAAAAAACCTGTTACACGAGAATATTTTAGAATAAATGCTGTAAATTATAACAGTAACGAAAATAAGAAACAAAAGTATAAGAAAAAAATAAAAACTATTATTTAAAACAAAAATACTTTATCGTTTTACTACACAATAAATTTTTTCCATCTCACAATTGAAAACATTCACTCGCGATGACGTCACGACTCAGTCGCCATGAACTGTCAAAGAAACCTTTTTATTTTTATACTATGGTAGTTAGTAAGCAAATAACTACAACAAACGCACTCTAAAGAAATAATTATTTATAATAAAAATATGAAAACAAAAGAATACAAACAAAAATAAATAAACTAATACTAAGAACACATATTTAAACTATTAAGTACAAATATTTAAAAGCGTGGTACACTAGTCAATACAGTTTTAAGTTTAATTTTATTAATATTAAAATCAAAGATATTATCATTCAAATTTAATAGTTTGCACATACGAGTTAGAGGTCCATGCAATTCATATATGTAGTTAGTTCTGTGGCGGGGTAGATTCATCAGATCAAAACCGCGAAGGTTGTGAGTTCCTACACGATGATTGAAATATTTACAATTTAATAATTCAGGTCCATCAATAGCACCAGTTAATACCTGGTGAATAAATATAATATCATTATAAAGCCTCCTGTGTGACAAAGATCAGACCATTCCAACCCTTTTATCTAATTTTTTATTTGCGACTTAATTGAACTTATTTATTAAAAACAAAAACTTGTGATACTGAAATGCAATAAATCATAATAAGTATAAAAATAAATATAATTTAATAAATATCTGAATACAAATTTATTTTGTATTTAATATCAACTGAAAACTGATTTAAAAAGTGTTAAAAACTGATTTCTTTGCCTTGGTTGACTTTTTTTTTTAATAAGAATGTAAAATTACTGCAAAATATAGATTATTTAAAAAGATTTTGTTTGATTTTGGTATCTATTAAAAAAATTTCAAAATGCGACTTTTTTTTCTCGTGGCCCTTTTTTGGCGACCTTTTGAAATTTCTCAGCGGCAACACTGTATTGCAAAGCTTTAAAAAGCAATAAAACCCCACGAATTGCTTAGAAATTTTAAGATTTATATACAAAAAAAGTGTAAAAAAAATGTTTGAATTCATATTAAATGACTTTTTGAAATTTTGATTTTTATTTGTTTTATCAAAATCGGAATAACTGCAGGTCTATCATCACTTGAGTCGAAGTAGGAATCTTCATTTACAATGGACCAATCAATTTTATAGCTATAACCATTCCCACCAACACTGAACAACTATGTATTTAATATACACTTAATCGTCTAAAGGGTGAATTTAATGTGAAAACACTATAATTTTATCTCTGTGAATGCAACTAGTTTAATTAAACCTTCAAAAATATTTTTCGACAAATTGGATGATCTCGCAAACAAGCTACTAAAACACATTCTAAAATTCATTCAGAATTTCGGATGGTTCTGGCCCTGGGAGATACGAATGAGTTGATGAAGTTTATCTTAAAAAAATTAGTACCTAATCTTTTTTAATGCAGGTCTTCGCACATCATATGAGATTTGACCACCAAGTAGTTCAATGTCTTTTGGATCTAAATAAATAATACGACAACACACGAAGTCATTACTTTGACAACTATTGTCGGGTTACTTTAGTCGACGCATTTAGTAGATCCATCACTCCGGGTGTTAGCAGTTGTTCTACAAGGTGCACCAATCTCTTCAGAAAATTTGTCGGCCGATGATAGTTTAAAACGCAAAATTCTTCATGATTTACAGAATTAAAAAAACAAGTCAATCGACTACTGACTGCACTTGAAAAAAACATCTTCCCATTTACAAGTACACGGTGTCACTATTAAAGTTATTAAAAAGCTCCAAAGATGCGGACAGTAGACTTCTTCCGCCGTTGTCAAAAATCTATGTGCAATGCATATATGTACTCAGTTTATTTGTCTTCTTTTGCTGACGTCATTTGAGAAGAATAAATTCGACAGCCGAGGATCTTTCGTGCGCTAATAATAATAATTTGTTAAGCTATTTCTCATTTTATTTTTGAAAAACATAAAATGTAAATTTTGATAAACAAATTATTATTATTCGCGCACGAAAGATCATCGGCTGTCATATTTATTCTTTTCAAATGACGTCAACAAAACAAGAATAGAAATGAAATGGCGTAATCTTGTATTCTTCCATTCATGATTGATGTTCGTATAGCTGCAATGGAATGTCTGGTGGATTTGGTCCTTCTAGAAACAGATCCAGATCCCGGGGCAAGATCAGTGTTGCCATAAAATATTTTTGGACATCGGGAGAATACCTCATTGGAAATCGGTGTAAATCGCGGAATTAGTTTTATCTTTTAAGTTGAAATAATTACTACAGTTTTGTTTTAAGAAAAAAATGTTTTACATCAAATTGATTGTTCAACCGCGTGAAATCCGATAACAATTAAATAAATTTTTAAATTACCTTAAATTGATTTCACTTTGTTATGTTTTATAAAAAAAAAAATAAAATAATTAAACAACGTAAACAAACCTTGAATGCATTTCGAAACCCATTCGTTTCATCATCAGCATTGCACTAATGAAGTTGTGACTATGTCGGTGTGCAGCAGTTGATGTGGACAGTATCAACGGCAAAGAAAACAATAAAGCACAAAAACAAAAAACAGCGGTTAAATTCACCGATCACAACCGCGCAATACAGTAGTATTAAAGGTTATATCATTAGAGTTTTCATTTTTGTTTAGTTCTGCACGTCTGTCAAAATTGAGGTATTATGGTTGTAAAATGGTGCATCCAGTGTCCCTTTACTTGTCTAATTTCAATATTTTGTTGTTGTTTCTAATGATGCGTGCTGAGTTCCTGTGGGCACTGGAACAGCCATTTTTAATTTTTTGACACTTCCAACTTTGACAACCTGTCCATTATAATAGGTCTGTTTGGTATTTTTTTTAAGAAAAAGGTGTAAGACCTGTCAAACATTGAAAGATAGGATAAATAGATTACATTGTTAACCTTTTCGATGATATAGTGATGCAGAGCTGCAGTTAACTGAATTCATGAAACAGGAATATTCAAAAAGCAAAAGAAACTGCATTAAAAATTATTTGGATTTTTATTTAAAGGGAATCGAGCTTGAACTATAGCGACACGCCGAATTCGTCCGTGGTGATTTGCAATTAAGATGGCCATACGTTAATTCCTAGCCGACGTCAAGTGACAGACACTTTGACAGTTTTTACACTCCTTGCACAAAGAAATTTGTGTAGCAGAAAATTGCAAGTTATCCAATGGAGGGGAAATTATTTGCTCTCTCGTTGTCCTCTCTCGTTGCAACTTTTTTGAGTTAACAAACAGGAATTTGTGACAATTTGTGAAAAATTATAAAAATTTGTGCAATTTTTCAAAAAATTTCACGTTACCAAACAGAGCTAATACCTTTGATTTGTGTACTGTGATTTGTGACAACGTACAAGACAATTATTTTGTTATTTGTTAGCCATATGGATTTAGCAAGTTACTAAATGTTAAAGTGGCCATTTTGTGATTTTAACTTTAGTAAAATGTTAAGAGATAATAAGTTGCTAAAATCGTTTAAAATTTGCAAAATCTTCTTTTTAACTTAGTAACTTACTAAAGTGGCTTTAACATTTTACTAAATCGTTTAAAATTTTGCGCCAATATCGATTTAATAAAATGAGCCGTATGATGGCTAAAACTTTTATTTCTTTGACACGCCTTCTCATTGAAAGTCCACGAAGATACAACGAAGTCGTCTAGATATATCAGAATTAGTCGACCGTATTTGGAAAAATGTAAAGTAATCGATAAAGGATCACCAACACTGTCTATAATTTTAATTTAATTTATTTTATTCACGATCTGTTTCACAATGTCTGAGTAAATTTCTAATTAGTTATCCGACATTTAATTTATCCTAAAACTAAATCCTCCCATTAAAAAACTTTGCGTTTCACAATGATCAATTAGCTAATCGTTCGTTATTCCAGTTTACCAGACAAATTGAATTTGACTGATGTCAAACATTAACGAATTGTCATAGTGCCATATTTTTTTGCGACTTAAGGCCATATCTAACTATGGCCTCATAATACTTTCGTTAAGTCAAAAAATTTGATTTTCACTGTTCGAAAACAGTAATTTTGTTTTTATGTTTTTTTTTGTTATGCAGATTCTTTAAATACAAAAGAAACAATACAATTTGTACAGTATTGTCTTAAGTCAGAGAAGCCTAACCTGCAAATTAACCAAATTTGGAGGGTTGACACGGCTTCAACACGATATATTAACTGATTGAAAGACATATTTCAGGACTTTAATTTTTAGAGTAAAACAATCATACCTACTTCATCTACATCTAAATTACTTTTTAATTTCCTTATCTGAATGTGCTTGCAATAAGGAATTTTAGTTGGTCATAATACCTTAACTTTGGGGGGGATGTAAAGTTCATCCACCAGCCATATGTTCTTGATTAACATGGTGCGCAGGCTTTAATTTTTTCCATTGATATTCCCGTTCCAATTTTTTTCATGTCGGTCCTCTTTTTAACACTATTTTATAGGTATAACTTTGATTCGAAAAAGTAAAATAATTTATAACACACAAAATAGAAATTAAATCGGGCAATATTTAGTAGTAGTAGTGGTAGTAGTAGTAGCAGTAGTAGAACTATATTTAGATTTTATTTTTTCATTTTAATAACTAGGTAAGGTACAAACAAATTGCTGACTTTGGCCTGGCTACACAAATTTCAATTTTTAAAATTTTTGTTTGTATGTTTTCACAATAAAAACGAGCAAAAATTGACCGGCAATATTTAATGTTGACAACTTAAGTTTTGGCAACTAACTTTTGACAACAAACTACGAAAACAAAATAAAACATACACAAATAATAAGAAAAAGCACAAAGAAGAAAGAGCGATAACTCTGCAACTTTTTCAACCTCAGCAACTTTGTCTAATCCGGTTACCGCATACGTCTCCCGCCTATACGTGCTTAAAGTTGCTGGGGTAATTGCAGAGTCTAAAAGCAATCTAAGCGATTCAACGGCACCACCTTCAACATCCATAACCGCATCACCTCAAATAACCACGACGCTGTTTAGATTGGGAAGATTGAGGCCGGTAGCACGGCATGCAGTTCTTAGACAAGAGAAGTGTGGGGTGAGGAATCTAGTGAGGCACGAACAAAACATAACAACCGGACTCATGAGTCTACTTTGTTGTTGTTTCAATGTGTGAAATGTTGAAACTGTTGTTGTTTCAATGTATTTTGAGGCGCCTCAAAGTTTCAAATGTAAACACGATGGCACTCACCAGTCCGGACTCAATCTTCCCAATCTAAACAGAGTCCACGGTAGTGACACCGCTTCCTATACGCTCTAGGGTTACCGGCAGGATATTTTAGATATTATTATTTCTCTCTCTCTCATACTTCGGATGTTTTTTTTTTGTTATTTCATTTTTTCTATTTTGAATTATTATTAATTTATACATTTTTGTTATCTTTCTCTTCTTATCCGACGGATTTCGGGCTTAAATTTTTTTAACCTAACAATGTTTTTTTTAAATTTCGACATGAGAGAACCTAACGACACGTTTTTATCTATGACGGCAAGAACCCACACATTCGACGAGCTGAGCCTAGACAAAAGCAAAGGTCATAAAGGTGGCTTGAGGTTTTCGGGGTCTCTTTAGTGTGCTAGAGATATGAACGTTTCAATAATCATAGCACCTGCTCTGAAGGAGATGAAAGTAGCTTACTTAAAGAGCTTTTGACATACTATCCCAGGTTCCGTTACACGGTTACTTAGAATTTTTCATTAAAATTGGTAAAGCCCGAAGTGTTTTGTTTTAATAATTCATTCCGAACTTTTCTCAACAGCGCCCACCCTAGAAATCGTATTGCCCACCCTAGAAAATCGACAGTACTAACTTGTCATTCATTATAAAGACAACAAAATTTATATTTTTTCTACATTAAGGTTTTTTACCAGCTGGTCGTCGTATTTTTCTCAAGGTAGTGTAAAAAAAGGCAAAAATAATAGCAACGTATCACTATGTTCGTATGTATGTGTAATACATGAAAACTAATTGCAAACACAATACCTACAAACAAACGGGTAATTCGTTTATATGCAGTATCGAAAATCCGACCCTAATCCAACTCGATCTTTCGTTCTTGCATATAAACCATAGATATTATAAGTTATAGATAGGAAATATGGGGTGTCATTTAGGTTTTGCAGGAGTATTTTGTAAGAATATAATATATAATTGTAATTTTAATTTTAAGAAAATGTACTTATGTACCGTTAGTATTTAACGAAAATAAACTGTGATAAAATAAACTGTGAATAAACTGAGTATGCGTTAAGAAAGGTATACTAGTCCAAAAATGTCATATCCACCACGCTCATCTATTTTTCAGCTCTTACTGCAGCATACTACTGCTTAGGTAATGGATAACATAATTGTCAACTTTAAACGCCTAAACCTTACCATTAGCAAATGCTGTAGACAATTTCCTGAAATTAAACATGATTACCTACTGCAGAAGATTTTATTAATAACTATAAAAATATTTTTAAAGTTGATTGTGTATGCACTGAGTGCTGAAGCTTTGATATTAAAAAAATGTTTCAACTGAAAAATTGCGAAACAAGCATCGAAAATTTAAAACAAAATGTTTCAAAAGAGATGTTTCCAAACTTTTACAAACTTCTTCAGGCAGCTTTAGCTCTTCCAGTGAGCTCCGTCAGCTGTGAAAGGAGTTTCTCAGCAATGCGGCGAGAACAACAATGCTCCAAAATCGTTTCTCTAATGTATCACTACTTAATATTGAAAATAAAATATTTAAAAATAAAATCCCTTCCGAAAAAGTCCTGAACCAGTTCAGCCAAGAACATGTAAAATTAAAACTTAATTAAAAAACAAAAACTAATAAACTAAGTCTTTTTTTGTAAAATTTGGTTATTTTTTAAATCTTAATTTAGTGTATGCAATAAATTTTGATAAAATATACCAATTCTTTTTTAAATATCAACTTTTTTAGAAAACAATATTTTTGATTTAGCAGAGTATAGTGTGGTGTCACTTCGTATGAGAGTGAACTAACTCATTTATTACAACACTTATGGTTTTGACAAAAGCTCTATCTATAAAACCTAATGATTTTCTATTTAAAGTAAATACTTTTGAAAGTATTTTTATAAATATCAACTGGCTGACTGCCCCCCCTAGACAAAATTCCTAACTACGCCAATGACCTAGGCTAATGTAACAATTTATTTAATCAAATAAAACATATTGTGGTATTCTTCTATATAATTAACTTGCTATACTAAATCTACTGTATGTAAAATATAAAGAAACTCAGGGACAGACGTCCTCCAGCCCGATTTCCAGACTATGTTGGTCATTGAATATCTTTTAATAAGTGGGGAAGACTTTGGTATTTTTCTATATAATTAATTTGCTACTAAATCTACTGTATACAATATAAAGAAACTCAGTTATATTTACACTTCAATTCATATGATAATTTTAACATTTATTGTTCGATATATTACATATTTAGATTTCCAAATGTTAAATATTCTTTTAAAATAAATTCTGTTTGTGTTTATTCATAAATAGTTGATTTGTTTTCCATCAAGAATCACTACATATTTCCAACTATGTATTTGAAAATAATTTTAACTATCTAGATACTGTTTAGCTATAGTAAAAAATCTATAATAAATACGCCTGTTTATATTCTAATTTGTACTGGAAAATTCTAGAATTTTTACATTTCAGTGTGTGTAGCTTCTGAGATACTTTTTTAAACGTTGGAAGCAATTTAATGTGTTTAATTGTTTATAAACTGCCATGGGTAATAAAAGACGAACAAAACTTTATATTAAATTGTTTTGTCTCTTGCGCGGAATTGACAAATCCTCCAAGAGTATCTATCTCTCATCATGAAAAAGGGCTTCTCAACTTATAGCCGTTCGGATTCGGCAGAAAATTGTATGTCCCCTGCATTCCTGCCAATAACAAACAAATGGGTGAAGGTTGTGTAGCTTCAACCAAATAACTTGGCTAACGTTCACCTGCGTGGCGCAGAGAGAGGATTCAAGAGACCAAAAATGGTGCGCAAGAGATTTAATGAGTGAAGGCTATTTCCTAAACTGTACCACGCCTAACTCAGCTTTGTTTTTATGTTAAGTTTCAAATGCTGGAATGCTAATTGATAATTATAAACAAACAAATAAACTACCAAATTAAACAATTCTTTATTATTCAAGTCCTAGGTCACAGGTATAGCTTTACATGTTTAATAAACTTATTGCCTTTTGCCAAAGATTTTTTTATTATGAGTGCGGCGAAATTTGTTCAACTATATTAATATAGACATATAAAACCCAGAATTTTATGTTTTCGCAGTAAAGTTAACATCTAAATATTTCCTTTTATTTCCCTAATCAGTCACATAGAGATCGAAGCTGCGATTATGAAAACAACGCTCTCATTTAAGTACATGTTTTTTTTTGAGTAATTTTTAATGAGCGGAGAAATTTGAAGAGAGCTGCGCAGTATATAAAAACGGCCAAGTGAATTGGTTCGCACTTCGCGCTTTAAGTCAGTGATGCCAGACTTTGGGAGCAGGTTTTTCCATATATTGATACCCAAACATTCCCTTTTTTCTCGTTTCTAAAATTTAGAAACGAATATGCATATGCATTCCGTAGAAAAAATAAAAGTTGAACATTTACATTGAATGCATGAGTTTAACCCTTTGCAACAAAAAAAAAAGACAAACAAAAAACACAGAAATTAATACCAACAAAAAAATACAAACCCAATTACACTCAAATGACATTTATTTATGGAAAAGCGTAGTACTGCAGAACGAAAACCAGAAATAGAGTTTATGATTTAGTTGTGTCATTTGTTTGACGTAATCACTAACTGATTTAGTTTGTAGAAACATTCAACTAACAGATTTTTTTAAAGCAATAATTGGAGATCAAAACTACTACAGAATTGTTCAAAAATGTGTTTCCACTCAAATACCTCGAAACCAACAAAATATTATCGACTCTGGCATAATTTTAATTTACATACAATTCTCTAACTAAGAATTAATGTGGTTTATGCAAAAATTCAATTTACCAACTTTTTTAAACAAAATAAATTGCGAAACAACACTAATAAAATTGTATCAAAAATATTTTACCGCTCGGATATTTTAAGAACAAATACCTAGTGATATTGACTTCGGGCTAATTATATTCTATACACGATGCAATATTTAATTACTGATATGATTTACAAAAAAAAACAACTAACAGTTTAAAAAAAAAAAACAAAATAAAACTACAAAAAATAGTAAAAATTCTTGAAATATATTTTTCTACTCGAATATCTCGACAATGAAAACTGATTTCGACACCAGTCAATTTTATACTTAACACAATAATATTGTTAATAACTGATAAAGTTTGCAAAAACATTCGATTGACAGCTTTGTTTTAAACCAAAAAAATACACAACAAAACAAAAAATGCACCAATGGGCAGCTACCAGTGTGTGCCGCACCTAGGGTTACCAGCTCTAAAATCAGCAAAGCCTGACAGTAAAGAAAGAAAAGCCTGATTTTTGAGAAAAAAGCCTTACAAATAAAAAAAACATTTTTTTTCCTTTTTGAAACTTCATTTTTATTATAAAAAAGATAAATTAAAAAAAAACATTCATAGATAACTTACCTTGATTTGGATGCACGAAGACAACGAGACGATAAATAGATTGCAACATCAATCTGCAGCACATACAAATAAAAGCACACAAAAAAATGCGTAATAAAATGGAAGTGGCATATCTTGCACAATAGGTTGATTCAAAATAATAGCTTTCTCGAAATTCGGGCGAAATTATGAAGCTTAAAATCGGAATTTTTCCCAAAAGTTAAAAGCTGCATAACTTTTCGAGTTTTGGTGCTAAAAGCAAATTTTCAGGGATTTCATAATTTCGCTCGGTCCCGTTTGAATTGTGAGAAAGGTGTTTTTTTGAACCACTCTATTGCACAACTCTTTGTCTCTTTCTGAAAAGTGACAACTAAATGAAAAAATGAAGGTATTCACTGCGATTTACAAGCATTTTGATTTGAAAGCATTCAGTAAAAGTTTTTCTTCTAACGATTATATTTTGTGCGATAATTATAAAAAAAGCCTGAAAAAAGACGAAACCTGGCCAAAGCCTGATTGGACATTAAAAGCCTGACGCGTCAGGCGAAATCCTGACGGATGGTAAGCCTAGCCGCACCTAGCCACTTTCTTACAAAAATAAGCAATTTAGGAACAAATCTCCTGAAATAGTTGACCGCGGAGATTTCTTTAACTCCTCTTAGTTCGTGCCCTTCTCACTTAAAGACTGAAATTTATTGCAAACTCAATATCCTAGTGTGAAAGGGGACAAATGTTGTGTTTTGTTTATGGCGTGACGCTAGTCACGTCAATTGTGGCTGCATCATCAATTGTGTCTGCATGGAAAATCTTGTACGCGTCTACGACCTTTGTGTACTAACATCAAATGTAGCCGACATGCTGACTAAAAAAACATGACGTTAAACAATTGGCTGTCGCTTTGGTTGAAAACAATTTAGTTACTTTTTTGACAACTATCACCGTCACTGACACTTGACAGTTCTAAAGGAATTTTTTTACAATTAACATTCGTAAAGAAGTTCAAAATTAACAAAACAGACTACATACTTCATTAACGTTTAACGTCGTCATCTGTACTATTATTAATAGTTAAATAACATATTCGCTTTTTTTAAATAATTACATTTTTCGGTGTCTTTCTTGTTGAAAACACTGTCAATCGACGGTGCTCTTTGCTTTCATAGATGTATGACTATGTTTATTTAACATTTCCTGAGCTATACGAAGCACACGATCTGTTTCGTGCTTAATAACCCAACCCAACGGCAATCTTAGTTTGATGTCAGGTCAGAGATCCATAGACGGTTCTTCATTCTATTCGTTCTATTTTCAACAACGACCGACCGAAAGTGATTTGAGTTGATGTTTCGTTAGTGGATTGGATGAAATTGTCAGGTCAGTTGAATCCGTATGATTGATGGATAGCTGCAAAACTTTTGCACAAAACTACCCTCAGAGCCATTACCTTGGGATAGTACCTACTAAGTGTATAGAGATGTACGCCCCATTTTCTTTTTAAATGAATTTGTGGTCGAAAATACTGAATCGCCTGTTTTCTTTACTCCTCAATTAAAGGAGACAGCAGTGAGGAAAATTAATAACTTCGAAAAATGTTTGCAAAACTTTTCTTGGCACCCTAGTGCCCCTGCTCGAATGAAAGAAAAGGAAGACAGAAAACTAAAACCACAGAGGCGTATAGCTCCGCAGTTGGTTGTTTATCGGTGATGGCACCATTTGTGTTATTAATAAAGAATCCGGTCGATGGGAAGAAGATTTGTGTACACAGGATACGCCGCCGATTGTATGATAAATAAAATGGAATCGCAAATATTTATCCTTATCCAATGGACGGTTTTCTCCCAAGGACTGCACTATGTTGTTTTATATCGAAACAATAAATAGAAACAGGAAAAAGTGTGGCAGTGAGGAGCTTTTTATATCGAGACCAGGATACAGAATTTTGTTTGCTGCAGTAATTATGTAGAGACATAGCGAACCATGTGGCAGGTCCATGATCGAAGGACAATGGTGGCGATTCAATGTTTTTAATTAGCAAATAGGCGGTTGAGGTTTCCTATTTAACGGTCTACCGCAGTGCTGCAGGGAAGTTTTTCTTAAGAGAATATAAAAATAATATTGGCTTTCAGGGACAAGGATTGCAAAACAAATTAGGTAGGTATCTTTTTATGTTTCTGTGTTATTAAAATAATGGATTGCACTTTCGAAGTGCGTAATTTCCCTTAAGAACAAAAATCTCATGTATTTTATTTATTTTTGATTTAATTTATTTTTATTTTGTTTATTACAAAGGAGTTCCTAAAACGTAATACGAGACTCGCCTCCACAGTTGATATAAGTATTAATACTATAACACAGTTAGGTATTATAGGTGTTAGCATCACTCCTAATGATAAAGCTGATTTTCTGTCGTTCAACCTTAGTGATTAGGTATTCTCTCCAATGTATATGATCGAGGAGAGAGCCAAGTGGTCTTGACCAAGATATGACGATACAAACCAATATTGGTAATTGTAATATATCTTTCGCTAAAATCAGGGAATAAATTAATATTTTTTTCCTCTATAGGTGGAAATCTTTAAAAGACACTTGGTTATATTCGGTACCAAGTAGTGTGGACTTGTACCGCACTAAAACCACCGGGAAATCAGGACCGATCTATGAAAGATCGACAGAAGATTTGTATTTATTAAACTCAAAATCTCATTGGGGGAAGTTTAAAGTTTTAATACTTTCCCATCGCTTTTAGACCATCAGCTCATGAGACTTTGTTCTTCTTATAGTCTTCGAACATTATTTCGTACAATTAAGACAGCTGCCAAAATTAGAAGGAAGACATCATTCTTATCAACAAAATTAAATTAAAAATGTGCAAAGTAGTATAAAGTTTTTTATTAATTGATTAATCTTTAAAATTCTATTGTATAAAATTTAAATCGAAAGCGTCATTCTCACTTCGTTTCTTTTTTTTCTTTCGTAACTTTTAAAGTGTCTATTTATATGAATCAGTTAAATTGATTGTTCTTGAGCTATTTAAAGGCCATTATCCTTGCCTTAAGATTATAAATGGATTTATTTATCAATTTTTAATTTTTTTGGATGATCGTGCTTCCAACAAGCACAGTAATTGCAGGTACTGCACAACATTTTTTTCTCAACATCATTCTTCTCTGTAATTTTTAAATCAGGCATTTACAGATACAGACAATAGCTCTTATTTTCTTCTCAAAAGCGGTGTATTTTGTTACTGGCCCCAAGCCAACTAGCGCGATTTAGTTTTGATTTTTTTCAGCTTTTTCAGTTAATTTTGAAAACGTGATTATTCATTTACGTTTTAAATCATTACTTTTTATAAAGGTTCTTTTTAGAACTTGGCGATTTTGCCTTTCTTGTTGAAAAAAAAGTTTTGATTTTCTCGCTTTTTCAATTAATTTTGAAAACGTAATTATTCTTTTACGTCTTCACTTATCAATCCTTTTATAAAGTTTCCTTTTAGAACTTTGCTAATTTTGCATATTTTTTCCATAAGTGAAAAAATTTGTCGATCTTTTAAAATTTGTTCATTAAAAAAAAAAGATTCCTTCGCAAATCTTGAAAAAGGTTTTTGATTTTTCAACTTTTTTTCTTCAAACTTGATTGAAAACTTTTAGTTTGTAATTGCGCACAGCCCTGGATTAGCTATAGGGGCCATCGGGGGCATGGCCCAGGGCGGCAAAATGTTGGGGGCAGCAAATTTTGAAGACTGTAACTGTAAGAAAAAAATAAAGAGGAAATAAAGAATGCTCTCATCAAAAACTTTAAATTTATAATCGTTAAACCTTCTAATTTACGTCCAAATTGAAGAAAAATATATTTTGTTTTCCATAAAGAACAAACAAAAAATTGAATACCCACATAGATCAAAGTTTTTTTTTATATCATCACTTCATATCCGCTTTCTTGCACTAGTACGGAAAACACGAATTATTTTTTTCTACAGATACCTACCTACACCCAAGACACAACACTGTAAGTAGAAACAGAAAGTGCTATTCATGCCATTTCATTTAAAGAATACCTACATGGTATGATATTTATGCTTGAATTTCTTGTTTCTTCTGCTCATCTACGTCACTTTATGACGAAAATGCGTACAAAAAAAAATACAAAAAAAGACAGAAAACTAATGCAAGGTGAATTACATCACTCAGTAACAAAATTCCTGTACCTTGATGCCGTCTGTATTCACATTCCACAAATGGGTGCACTAACAATAGCCACTTCGCTCAGAAAGCAGAGAGAACACTGCGCAGGCCTCTTCTCGAGAAGAGAGCAGTGCACTCTCTCCTGACACCTCACCGTCTCCATAACTATCACTCAAACTCCAACTCGCCTTTAAAAAATACTTACAGAAAAAACCTTTTATAATAAATAGTATGACCATCTACTCTTAATTTTTGTACCTAAAAAGTTTTAACCCTAACATTTTGAATCGATATTTTTAAAATAAATAAGTCAAAACAAGATAAGCACATGCTATTTCTTATTCTCAAGTCAAAACAAATATTTTTAAGATTCTTAAATGGGCCTCTTTAACTATTAAAACAATTGAAAAACTGCAAATAAAACAATTTGAACAAAGGCACATCTGGTCACTTCTAAACTTCAACCCGCTAGATACTTATATGTTTGTCGTATTGAGAACGTTTCTACTGCGATGAGTAGGTTTACTCTGGTGCTTTGGCACTCCAATACAGAAAACCCTTTAACGTATACAAAAAATCCCATATTATTTCCTTTCAAAATACGAACCTATAAATTTTCATGAACAAAATTCAGGTGAAAATATTTTTGGTATACTTATAGCTTGCAATCCATAAATTCCGACTACACCGATTGACTTTCACATTGCCCTTTGATTGTAAAATTGATTGTAAGGCTCGTACAAAAAGGAATTTTTCTAAGTATCCATGAACACTCTGTTTGTAGGTTTTGATAAAAAAAAACGAAACCAAAGAAGAACTTAGAAAAGTGAGTACCTACTTATTTTTGACTCCAAAAAAGCGAGAAAGCAAATTCACTGTTTTACCGTTAGTTTTAGTTGTTGAGAATTTCAATGGCTTTGAAATTTATAGTGAATTGTCTCGTTGGATATGAATATTGTTTGCTTTCTTTCGTCTGATTAATTGAATTATTGTCTGATGTCTGTCGTTATTAAAGTTTTAAAAATCAATTAAGCTGTTGGTGAAGTTAACAGTACAATAAATAAAAGAGTGAAAGTAACATTTTCCAATAGATTTTGTTTTACAAGTGCTTATTTGAAAAAGCAGGTTTTGTTTGTTTTCGGGTGCTTACTTTCGGTCCACGTTGGTGTGAAAATGGACGGGCGAAAACGAATGAGTGGAAAACAGTATTCCAAAATAAGAGCGAAAAAGGCAAAGGAATTTGATAAAGTGGTGAGCAAAACAAATAAAATAGAAAACTTTCTTTTACCTACACCCGGATCTAAAAACAGTTCAGAAATTGGTTGCAATGACCCAAAAGACTTATCCTTAAGTTCAACAGAAACCGAAATTCTATCTAACAAACCCTCCATATCTAACAGTAATCCTTCTGAAATTCAAATAAATGAAAACCAACGAAATTCGTCTACATTTTCTGAAACAAATTATATTGCTGATTCTAACCCTTCTGAAATTCAAACAATTAACAATAACAACCACCAAATTTCTGATTTTTATACCGATTCTAACCGTTCTAAATCTCAACCAAATCAAAACAAGCTTAATTCTGATTCATTTCCTAAAACAAATAAAAATACAAATTCTAACCTCAGTAATTCAAATTCTGAAACTCAAAAAAATCACAACCACCAACTTCCTGCCAACAATAATTGTAGTAGTTCAAATAATCCATCAAGGGAGGTCGTTAGTCTTGACCCATCTGAATGGGAAATTAATGATTTTACCATTGATTTTTTGGTTAAAAATGGTATAAATCAAAATTTAAATACAAGCATTCAAAATTCAAAGCGTTTTTTTACCGACCGTTCTCGGTTTCTGCCAAAGTCAATCTTCACCAGAAACTTGGCAAATGGTGAAACAGTTGAAAGGCTGTATTTAACATATTCCCCAAAAATGGGGACAGTGTATTGTGCCCCATGTCGTCTATTCAGCAAAGAAATTAATCAATTTAAATATGGTTTCTGCGATTGGAAACATGCTGAAGACAGAGTTCAAGTTCATGAAAATTCAAATAATCATAAAAAATGCGTTATGATTATGCTCAAAAGAGCAGAAGTATGCGGAATCGATGCAGATTTGAAACTTCACCTCCAGGCCGAGGAAACATATTGGAAAAATGTGCTATTGTCAACGGGGTTTGGCGTTTAGAGGCAAAGACGAAAAGTTCGGGTCATTGCATAATGGAAATTTTTTAATGTCCCTCGAACTCAGCTGAATTTGATCCATTTCTTGCTGACCATATTGCAAAACATGGTAATCCAGGCCGAGGTAAAACTTCGTACTTGTCATCTACAATATGTGACGAGTTTATAGAAGTAATGGCAAAACAAGTGCGGACCAAAATAATTGCTGACATAAAAAAAAATAAATATTATTCTATAAGTATTTATTCAACGCCAAATATTTCCCATGTCGACCAATTATCTTTTGTAATTCGAAGTTGCGATAAAGACGGAAAGCCAGTTGAACGATTCCTTGGATTTGAAGAAAACGTAGGACATAAATCAGAAGAGATGGTCAATGCTATGATAGATGCTATGAAGACATGGGGCATTGATATAAAAGACTGCAGAGGTCAGAGTTACCACAACGCTAATAACATGCCTGGTGCCTATTCTGGATTGCAAGCCCGTGTGAAGGAACTGAATGCATTAGCCTGTTACGTCCCTTATTCTGCACATTCCCTTAATTTGGTTGGTTTACATGCCGCAGAATGTTGTTCTGAAGCTCGCCAATTTTTTAACGTAGTTCAAACTATTTACAATTTCTTTTCGGCTTCAACACATAGATGGTCTATTCTGCGTTCAAAACTAAATGGAAGTACTGTGGTGAAAAGTCTTTCCATTACTAGATGGGCTGCCAGAGCTGATGCTTGTAAGAGTTTGAAAACAAACTACCGCACGATACACGAAGCTCTTACTACAATAGCCGATGATTGTCATGAAAAACCAACAACCCGAACTGAAGCAGATGGTATAATTCACCACCTGGAGAGATTTGAAACTGCGCTTTTAACAGTTGTGTGGTCAACGTTAATGGACAAATTTTATGCAGCTCAATCAAGACTTCAGTCTCCAAATATTTGCTTAAATGAAGTTGTTATTCTCTATGATTCTCTATCTAAATTTGTTACGACACAACGAGATAAGTTTGAACTCTTCGAAGAAGAGGCCATGACAATAGCTCTTACACATGAAAAAGACTATGGATCAAACAAACGAAAGAGAATTAGGAAGCTGCAACCGGACGAATCAAGAGAAGGAGACATTGAGCTTACGGGCTCCCAAAAATTTAAAATTGAAACGTTCATTGTCATCTTTGATAAAATTATAATAGAAATGAACGAACGAAGTACATGCTCTAGTAATATCTTTAAAAAGTTTAGAATCTTAGAGATTTTACCAGACAAAACAATTTCTGACAATAATATGATACAACATGCAGAATATCTCAGGAGTGAGTACTTCAAGGATTTGGAATCTTCATTTTCATCGGAGTGCTTACACTTTCGAACTCTAATTGATGAAAAATTACATTCAGTTGAGAATTTAACGACAACAATATCTAGTTTATGCTTATGCCGGTGCGAAAATATGAAAACAGCTGCTCACAGTAATGAAAACATAATAATTCAGATGTCAAACTTTATCAGGGCAAATGGTTTGCAGACCATTTTTCCAAACCTTGATATTGCCTTAAGAATTTATCTGTGCATTTTTGCAACAAACTGTTCGGCGAAACGATCTTTTTCGGCGTTAAAAAGGATACAAAATTTTTTGAGATCTTCAATGTCAGAAAAGAAATTAAATAATTTTGCAATATTATCAATCGAAGCCAAGTTTATTGAAAATATGAGCTTTGAAAACATTATATCCGATTTTGCAGCCGTAAAATCTCGACGTAAAGTCGCCAAGATTTAAATTAAATAAATGTTATTTAAAGTAATATTTAGCTAAATAAAAACTTTAATTAAAAATTACATCTTATTTGAAAACAGGAGGGAAAAACATGATAAAACATCTAAAACATTTAATCGTTTGTAAATAATTATTTATTGCTGTTTCCACTAACTGATATTTATTTTATACATATTTTTTTTCCTTCTGGCTTCATTTGTTATTATTTTAAAATTTAAAATTGAGATCTTCATTTTTAATATGGTTTGTATGTATATTATAAATTTTCTGTGATATCTACCTTAGAATTCAGATTTCAGAACTGAAGTTCCGAAAGCTACATAAATGAAATTAGAATAGCATAAAAGAAAAGCTTGATTGAAAGATACGCGATAAGTTTAATAAAATTAATTTAAATTGATTTAAATTGATTTCACTTAAGATGTTACACGTTACTCAAAAAACTTATTAAAACCGAAATAGGTAAAACAAATTATTAAATAATGTAAACAAAGCTTGAATGATGGAATGATTGGGTTTCGAAATGCATTCAAGGTTTGTTTAAATTATTTAAGTAGTTATTTGTTTTGGTTCAGTATTAATATATTTTTTAAGTAACGTTAACTTTATCAAGTGAAATCAACTAAAGGTGATTTAAAATTAGTTTAATTACTTTGGAGTAAAAATAAAAATAAAAAAAAAAAAAAATTTTAAACTAGTAGATACTTTACGAGCATGACTGGTCAAACAAAAATTTAATGTTTTAAATAATTATTTGAAATGCAAAATCAAGCTTCAATTTTTCAAAACATTTTGAATAGATCATTTTACAATTTGATATGAGACTTAAACACGTATTTAATAAATCAAAAACTTATTGATTACTACGGAAAATTGTCATAAGAAGTCAAAATTCAAGTCAGTTATGGTAGATTGTTATACTGAAAATTATGCATTGTGGGTTTCACTGTTTTTTGTGTTTATTCAAAATCTATGCCTTGTGGCATCAAAAAAATTTGGGCCCAGGGCGGCAAAATAGCTTAATCCGCCCCTGATTGCGCACTTAAAACAATCCCTATAAAATATTCATTTTCTTCCTTTTTTTCTCTCGCCCAGCCTAGGAAAGGTGATGACTTTTCGAACTTTTCCAAAAATCAATTGCAAACACCACGTTTTCAATTTCTCTCTCTTTTAAGATTCTTTCGTGGACCTTTAACTTTTTTTCTTTTTTGGGAAAAGTTGTTGACTTTCCAACTTCCGTATTTTGACTACAATGAGCGGAGCGCTCTTCACCACGATGTTCTTGTCATGTTCCAATTTATAAGAAAAGCCTAAAAGCTCATCCTTGTTCAGACTATCGCCATTTTTAAAAGACCTAAAACCGTTTTAGAAGATGACCTTTTTTTACGGAAGGACCAATGGACCAGGTTCTTCGACCTTGCTCAGCTTCGGGGGGTTGCCGAGGCATGCATTCCGCTTCTACCTCTTCTTTTTAGTATAAGTTGATCGTTTCGAATACAAACCATAGAGTACCTTAACTCTGAGCTAATCAATCTTACTTCTTCTAGCTTTGCATCTTCAAACAAACTGAAAAACAAATGAAAGGTATATAGGTAAGCTGCTTTTGGTATAAAATAAAATAAAATTAATGAGTTAAAAAGCAGGTATTGAGCATATTTTAAGGAAATACAATAATTTGGTTGGGTCTAAGGTGTGTTTTTTAAGACATACACTCATTATACAAGGTGATTTGCATAAGGTGTGACAAAAAGCTAATGCGTGTAGGTTGAACTTAGACAAGAAAAAAATCGTGTGGAGGGGGTGTCTGTTTCCCCGTTTAAGCGGGAGGGGCAATTTTCAAAAAAATCACTTAAAACAGAAAAAAAATATTAAAAAATAACGGTAACATCTACGGAGTCATGCTATAGCATCATGAAAAGCCAGATATTCTTTAATGTTATTTTTAAATCAAGTTATTCGAGTGAATAGTCTTTCAAAAATTAATTTTCAAAGTCAAAATTTTGAAAAAAAAAAATTAAATTTTTTTTAACTATTTTTTTTCAAAATTTCACGTTATTAAATATTATTTTTTTCTAATATTTCTAATTAGTTTTTTTCTAAGAAAACCCTTTTGAATGAATTTACGAAAAAAAGGATTAACTTAGTTTTTACTATTTTTTTTTATTATCAGTATTGGATTAACCATATTTCACACATTTTCCAAGTTATGGATTCGTAAAAAAATCGAACTCGAGATTATGATCAAAGTTGACATTAAGATGATACCGAAGTCGAAAAAAGTGAGTCTCGCAATTCTGTCCGTCTGTCTGTCCCTTCGGCTGCAGAATAAAAGGGTCGGTCGATTTTCTTCAAAGTTGGTACCTAGCGTTTTTTGAGCATTATCCCTCACCGTTTTTTCAATTTTTTACCAAAAACAATAGTACCTGCCATACAAATTTTTTTTTACCAAAAAATGAAAATCTTATTTTTCTCAAAAATTGCCAACAACTTTAAAAATAAAAATTCAGTCATTTTTTACAAAAAGGCAACCATATTGTAAAAAAAATTTCCGGAAAATGATTAGAAATGGTACCTCCCATATAGAATCATTTTTTTTATTTTTGACTATCTCATTATCAGTTGAACTGATTTTAATGAAATTTTTTGCACAAAAGCTTCAAATAAGTTCTAATAATATTGCATACCAAAATTTTTTAAAAAAAGAATAAATAAATGGTTTAAAAAAAATTTTAAAATTATTTTTTAAAAAAATTGTCAAAACTATTTTTTGAAAATTCCATATTTCGAAAATGGGTAGATATTATTTTTTTGATTAATTTTTCAATTCCGCATTAGTAAAGGCTAAAAAATTGCATACCGTTTTTTTTTTATTTTTTTCAAAATTTTTTATATAAAAATTATTTTTTTAAAAAAACCGCTCGAACGATTTTCAATTTTTTTTTCTCATAAATTGAGATTTTCTTAAGAAATCGGATGATGTACATCGAATTGTTGTCAAAACAATTTCAGAGGTTGTTTAATCAATTTACATATGTTAAATTACATATTTTTTTACAATTTGTTAGTCTAAACTATAAGTTCCATGCATATTTGCAACACTGTGCTATTTTGTAGGTACATAAATAAATGTACCCACCTATTAAGTTGTTCCAAAGATTTTATTTCCACTTCGTACAAATAGTTCTTCATGAATCCCAAGCATACAAATCTAACGGATTTAAATCTTGTGATCTAGGTGACCATTCTGTGGGACCTCTTCTTCCTATCCAACGGTCACTAAAATGGTCACCAAGGCAGTTCCTTATGGTGCGGCTGTAGTGTGCTGGAGCTCCAACTTGCTGGCCAAGGGAACATTGTCAATCAATTCGGGTAGAAGGTTTTGTAGTAACTGCAGATAGGATTCTTCATTTATGACTGAATTCAGGAACCGTGGTCCAATAACTGTTCGTCCAACAATACCAAGCCAAACATTACAGCTACAGCGGTGTTGAAATTTAGTTTCTTTCTTGTTATGCGGATTGCTGTTACTCCATTGATGTAAATTCTGGGAATTAGTTACTCCATCTATGGTAAACTGAGCTTCATCTGTCCAGAATATCCTTCCAAAGTAATAGTGTTCAGTTTCATCTCCTAGCAATAAGGTACGACAAAATTCAGCTCTCAATAACTTGTCGTTTGCGGTCAGCTCCTGAAGTGTGGTACGGGTTTAAATTCTCGTTATGAAGCACTGCCCATACTCTGGGCTAAGGCAACTGAAGCATGGTGACTATCTTCCGTGTGCTAAGGAAAGGATTACGTTCGACCATATCCAAAATTCTTTCCTCTATGTGTGGTGATGTAGAAGATGAACTTTCTCTCCCTCGGTGCTCCAGTACTGCGTGTTCTCGAAGACGTTGATGGATTCTTGAAAATATCGTGTGACGGGGACACCTGCTTTTGGGATACATTTCAGCGTAAAGTCTTTACGCTTCACGACTTCACCATGAGCCAAACCGTAGCAGTAATGCATATCCGTTAATTCAGCACGAGATTAATTTGACATCTTGATATGTTGACGACTTGACATTCAAATTAGAAATAATTTGTACAACAAAACGTTTTTGCAAATTATTTGTCTTTAGGTAGATAGCACCAATTTTTATTTTAGTTTAAAAAATTACGCGAAGTTTTTTTCTTGACCTCAACATATAGACACCGTCGCAAAGCCAACCCCATCGTAATAAAAAAATGGCAGGCCAATTTAACCCAATGCTCTCACACAGGTGTTCTCAATGAAAAAATGTGTGAAATATGGTTATTCTAGTACTTTGTCACTTTATTGTATGCTTATACCTAAGGCTTATAATAAAAAAAAATAGTAAAAAGAAAGTTAATCCTTTCTATTGTAAATTCACCTAATAATCCAACAACAAGTGCGTGAAGTTAGCCCCCCTTTTTTGGAATTTGTTATTTTTGAAAGTTGTTCCAGGTGGTTCCAGATTTGTTCCGCATTGTTCCAAGTTCTTTTTGAAAAATAATCAAAAATTGGTGTTTTAGAGCCAAAAACTGTTTTGACCCTTTTTTCGAAAATCAAATTTTTGAAAGCTGTTACAGATTGTTCTAGTTGTTCTGAACATTGTTCCGAATTTTTGGACTTCCTATGTTCAAAATTTCAAGTTATGGGAAAATTCGAAAAAAAATCTTTTTCGAAATGCGGAACAGATCGGGAACAACCTGGAACAACTTTCAAAAATAATAAATTCCAAAAAAGGGGGGCTAACTTCACGCACTCTCCAATAACGTAAAAACTAAAATAAAGGGTTTTTCTTAGAAAAAAATAGTTTTTGTTATTTTTGATTTCCTCAAAAACTACAAAAAACATTTCGGCATCCGGTTTTTTGTGTTTGATCAAAAATTAAAAAGAGCATTGAATATTAGAAAAAATAATACTTATTTACGTTAAATTTTGAAAAAAAAAAATTGTTTAAAAAAATATTTTTTTTTTCAAAATTTTTACTTTGAAAATTAATTTTTCAAAAACTATTCACTCAAACAACTTGATTTGAATTTTTTCTGTTTTAAGTGATTTTTTTTTGAAAATTGCCCTTCCCGCCTAAACGGAGGGAAATGACCCCACCCTCCTGTACGATTTTTTTCTTGTCTATGTCCAACCTACACGCCCCAGCTTTTTGTCACTCCTTATGCAAATCTGTATAGTGTGACCAGATAATAACGATAACAAATAAAATTGAAATACAACAATAACAACGATATAAAAAATGTGTGGTGGCTTCGCTATTGGTCGGTGACTCAATGCGTTGTCAATTGTCATTCCCTCAATATGCGTCTCGAATATTGGCCTCGAGCTCGTCCGAAGTGATTGGCTTTTTAATGTAGACTAAGGACTTGTCATAGCCCCACAGAAAATAATCGATTGGTGCTCTGGTCGCAGAATATCGGTTAACGTCGCTCTATACCTTAGACCATTGACGGTAATGGACCTTATTTTCGAAAGACATAAGGTCCGATAGTGCCGCCATGCCATAAACAGCAACAAACAGTCAATCTTTGTGGATGCATTGATATGCTTGGTCCAACACATGTGAATTGTGTTCGCTCCAATAACGGTAATTTAGCTTGTTGACATACCTGCTGAGCCAAAAATGGGATAAGATAATCTAGATATCCGGCCAATATTTGTAGCGCCCAATTAGCGAACTCACGGCGCGTTGTCTATGGTCGTCCGACTGGCATGAAACAATGGATGATGAAATGGAAAACCCTACTGAATATTTTGACTGGCTGGCTGTCATTTGTGACTTTGACAGCTGCTGAAACATAACAATTGGAAAATTATCATTGATATCTGGTCACCCTGTAAATGTTAGACGAGTTTTGGGGAAATTGTTTAGCCACTCAGCAAAAATTTACAAGAAAACAAATCATTTAATTTTGTATCACTTTTTTTTTGTTATTATTAACCTATAAAACATTTTGCTGAGCTGGCTACACACTCTTATCAAAACACGGCTTTTACGTACATGTGATTGGTTGATTTGAGCCGCATATATAATATCGTATTCGAGTTTAATTCTAAAATGTTTGCTATAAAAAAAAAGCTAAATAAAACATCACAGTTCAATCACCCCAGCTTAGCCATATGGCATCCCTTCGCTTGCCACCAGATTAAAAATACAAACTCTCCCTCAATGAATTTACCCATAAAGGACCTAAAATTTCGAAATACGCAGTTCCTTCGAATATGATTAGTGGCATTTCATATCATAAATTATTCCTTTATCCTGAATAAAAACAGTTTTCTTTTTTATTTTATTTTATACTTTGGCTATGTGAATTTGTGGTTCTGCCTCAAGCCCTCTAAGCTTAAATTGAATTTCTCAGACTTGAGCTATAGATGATACATCAGTCCACGTCCAAGTTCACCCACGTCTTTTTTCCTTTCTTTTATAAAACGAAATTAAGTTATAGAAATTACGTGATTTTCATGGATATCAAGGGAGGGTGACCGGTCCGTGTCGTACAGTATCGCACACATGACAGGAAGAAACCATTTAAGTACTTCAAAGGACAAGAAGTCCTAGAATTTCTGTATTTCGTTGTTTGACGCGGCTTTGCTTCTTTCTTCCCGTATTCGGTGATTTATGTTTTTTGTGTGTAACGAATCACATCTTATATTCAAGAGATGCAGGACTAAACGAGAAGAGCAAATGTTGTCTTTATTTTGAGGAAGGGAATCCTGTATCGTATGTGTCATGTGATTGTAAGGTCAAGTTGAAATGTTCTATGCAGCATAAAGAGGAACACTTTATCGCAAATACAACAGCAATGTTTTCGAATTGAAATCTTGTAACAGCAGCAGGACTTGCAAAAAGACTCCCTGGTTTTCCTGCAGCAGCTGGTGTAAGAGTATTCCCGTGGCTTTTAGATGAGTATATGTAGCCTTTTTAAAAATCTAATACCACTCGGTGGTGTTTGCACAAAGAACGCAAAATGTGTACTTTATATTTGAAATATTGTATCTTTACGAGTTCAGTTGCAATTTTTTATTTGTTGACGTCGTCGCCGTCACTGTTTCTGCTTCCATGTGAAGATATTTTTATTTATTTTTGGTCTCAAATTCGAAGGAAAACACTTGGTGTCCGGTACTTTTTATACTGGGAACTGGGAAGGGTTGGTTTGTATATCGGTATCTGTTTTGTATATTTTTATTTTTATTGTTATTATTTTCTAAAGTAAATACCTTGGACTAGTAGATATAGATACGGTCCGCTCTGCTTCTTTAATATTTGCATTTCGTCTGAAAACAGCGTTATATATTGTCAAACTGACTTGTATGCACTTAAAGGGTTAACTTTATTAGAAGATGCCTTAAAGAATTTTTCGAATCAATGACATTAATTTTGTTGGCTTCAAGGTCTGTCAAAAATTAGCAAAAAACAAATGTTAATACAAGGTAGCGGAGCAGACTTTGTCATAGCACCTGTCAGCCTGCGATTGTATCTTATCCGAAAGCTTTATTTTTTGTGTATTTAATTATATAAAGCAATCATAATAATTTAACTAGTTGACCCGGTGAACTTTTTTCCGCCTTAAATTGATTTAATTATTAATGTTCATTTTGAGTGTGGAACAAATGAAACTTTTTTGGAATAAAATTCAATCATGGCCCTAGCCAGGACCTAATGTATGGGTGAGCTCCAAGTTTTGTTGAGTGAGCTGAAATTGTTCAATGAAATTCAAAATATATAGTCTAGAAAAATTTAATTTTTATTAAAACAGTAGGTAAAAGCAATACCACATTCATGTTAAAAAAAAAACGAATTAAAAGTATAGGAGTTCAAGAAGTACGTATGTATATGTATGTTAGTTATTACATGCATAAGTAAGTAATTTAAAATAACAAAAGTTGTATTCTTCGTTCAAAGACGTGCTATCATCAAATGTTTCGACAGCTTCAAAGAGATGATAAGTTGTAGGAAAAGCGCTTTTAGAAGGAAACAACATCTGAAGTATGTATGTTTGTTTTGAGCTATTTTTTCTTAGAGCAAAAAATTTTGAAAACTGAAATTTCTTCGTGTGATCCAAATTTAATTCCGCCAATGGTTTTATGTAGTTGTAATTTAAATTTTCACTCAAAAAGTCTGTAGCAGATTGGAAAGCATTCAGTATGTTATTATTATGATCAAACCGTTCGTTTATTTCTGAAATAACTGAGTCGATAATTTCAAAACAAACTCTCTTTAATGATGCTACTTCATCGTCATTGACCTTTTCCTTAAGTGAAGATAACAATAGATTCGCATAATTGGGTACATCGACTTTTAATCTCCATGATCTTAAGGATTGAACGTATTCAACAGCATTCTGTTTCTGCTGTATTCAAAAACTGGTTAAATGATTCATCACTTCGCAAATCTTAACTGACCGAATAATCGACTAGCATTGCGATAACCGATTTTGAACTTTATTTTGAAAGAAATAAAAAACTGTGTAGAAAATGCAAAATGTCCAAGTCTTTCTTTCACTTAAGCGGGTTTTTCACTTAAACGAACCCCGCTTAAGTGAACAAAAAATTTAACTTAAGCGGAGTCCGGATAAGTGAAAAAAAATTGCACTTAAGCGGATTTAAAACTTCCAAAAAGGGTTCTGACATCAGAAAGTAATTTTTTTCGAAAACTTTATATTTGTATATAATATTTTTTTTTTTTTGCATTTTAAATACGTTTTTTTCTAAAATGTGCCAAAACACAACTTTTGCGCTCGATTTCAAATTAGCTGCCATTAAATGAAATAAAGTGCTCTCCATATCAACATTCATATGAACATTCGGATCTTTCAAAGCAGAAGGAGCTCAGACATTATTTATTTTAATTATAATCAAAAATAGTTTTGAAAAAAGCAAAACACCAAATTAATTTAATAGTAATAAAAGTCACAGTCCTCAAAATTAAAAAAAAAAAGAAACCACTTTGTATTATGATGGATTTACATGTAATCTTGATCTGCAAACATCAAGAAAAGTAGAGTGGTACAGAATCATGTAAAAAAAACGAATGTGGTAAAGTGTACCTTTATAAAAATGATCATTTTCTATTTTAGTATTCTCTCTCTATTTAACAATTAATTTAAATTTTATAGCTCAGAATCCTTTTTTTGCAGAACTCATATGAAGATCAATGTAAATCCACCAATATCAAAACTAAGCAAGAAAGTTTATCTACCTTGTACTTTTTGACCACATAGCTGTAGTATACAGTTCTTATCTATTTTAAGGTGTTAACCCAATGCTATCTGCTAAGTTCCAAGCAATATATAAGTATGCTACTATAGTAGACCCGTGCATAACAGTAATTGCAAGCATACTAAAATTTAACATTTCTTGTTTTCAACTCCAATTAATAACGCTTGTTATTAACACTCCCTCTCTCAACCCAAAGAGCACAACTTTTCCCGCAACATAACGGGTGCTGCTTCCGGTGGAAAAATTGTCAGGATATACGAGTATAATGCCCTCATCCATTTCACGACCTTTTGAAAAGTTAGATATTCGGACAAGCGATTTCATGTTTAGGTGTCTGACTTTTTGCCTAACTATACTGCAAACGAGGAAAAACTTTTCATGCTTGTACACGGTCCTTCATATTGTACTTTACTTCTAGATGACTTCCTTGGTTATCCAAATTTTATGGCAACAATTAAACGAGGGAAAATGGACAAAAATTCTCCGCTCTATATATTCATTGGGGGTTTCCGGAGAAGAAAATATAGTTGAGTGGAAGCTTATTGTCCCTTGTGAACCGCAGTTTTTTTGTTATTTAACCGTTTTAAATGTATTTGACTGTGGAACAATTTGTGTGCATAGATATCTTTTTATTCCTCCAATGTACCTTGTTCCTTAAATGTACCTTGTGGGCTTACGACTAACTTCTGCAATTATACTGTCAAATAGGAACAATAGTAATCGGGCCCTACCAATAATAAATCGCTAAATATACGTTTAGCTAAATGACAGGTTAAACTTTAAGGACCAGCTAATTTGCACCTTTACCAATAATCAAATCAAACACGTCTTTTACTAAATGCCGCTCTATTACTAAATCTACTACATTCGTTGTCAAATAGACAGCAGAGAATTGCTGAAATGTCAATCGAGTTGTTTTGTTTGAAAAGTTTAAAGTTTAAAAAGTTTTAAATTTATAAACAATCAATACTACTTTAAACATAAAAAAGTAAAGGAAAAAATATATTAAATACCCAAATGAGAACTACATTGAGTAAAGATTCTTGCGCCTACCAGAGCAGTTAATTATCTGACAACTTCCTCCACTGTGTATCTATTAACATGGAGCGCCCATCTTCGTTGACGAGTGTATTTGTTTCAATGCTTGTGCTAGTTTGTGGGACGGTCAAATGTATACTTCCTTCTTCAGAGATATCATCAAAGGCAGGCGGAGGTGTTGATGAACCCGACGAGTGACGACGGAATATTGCAGTGTTGGTTTTTTGGAATAGCTTCCATACCAGATCCATTGCTGCCCGTAAGAAAGGGCACTCCGTGAAAGCATGCGCAACGGGAACGATATATTAGTACATATTGACGCTGCTAGTTTTTCGCTAGGATGGGAATGCTTTAGTGAAAATGTGTCTTTTTTAAAACAGTTCTACTCACGAAATCCTGAAACCGCTGGGCATAGAATGATGGCCGGCAAACAGACACCGTGTCTCCATCGTAGATGATACTCTTAAATGTGCATTCAAGCTTCTTTTTCAGCCGATACGATTAAAGAATATCGATAATAACAATGTAGAGCAGAAGTCGTTCATCGTTCTCGCTTCCACCCTGCGGTACGTCTTCTTCTTCGTCTATAGTCTCATCAACTGCTCGTATACTTTCCATGGCCATCGAATGGGCCACTAATCTCTGACGATTCATCGACCGACTGCGATTGAGAGCCGAAGGGCAGGCTGCGCGGTCTCGTTCTATCTGTGCGATTCCCTGATCGTCTCGGGGGCGTCTTCCATGCAAACCTCATCGCTACGTTGAAGCTTTTGTCGGGCATTTTTTATTCGTTCTTATCTGCGTTCCTTCATGGCCAAATCTAGATTATCAACACCCACCAGCGAGTAGTCCATGATCTGAAATGGCTCAAGAACCATGCAATCCCGCTGAATTAACTTTATAAGGGCATTGTATTTGTCCGTCTCAAGGAATATCCCGCTCGGATGTTGTTCGTTAAAATCCAGATCTTTGTATGTCGGAGATGGTTTACTTCTCTCCGCCTTCGATGCTATTTGCCACTAGCAATCGGACGGTATGTGTACGATGTAGTTGTATCCAATGTATAGGTTTCACCATCGCTCGTTTGTATTGTGGAGATCTTGATCGTTATATCGTTTGTAGCTTTACTGGACGTTGTTGCTATCACAACATCGTTTGTTTGTTTTATTTCCGATTCATCTGGGGATTTTGTTGTAGTCGTTGTTGTTGATGGCCTAACTAGCGACATCATTTCAATTGAGCTGATGTCATTTTATAGTTAGGTAATTATGCTGCGGCAGCGTTGTGGTGCGCTGGATATTGAGATAATTTATCACACGTGTTCTATAAGAGAAGAAACGTTGAAAAAATGCTTTTTAGGAAATAAGTTATTTGTTGTTTTTTTTTTATGTATTTTTTTCTGTGAAAAGAGTAGGAACTAAAATATTATAACAAAAAAGCTTAAACTAAGCAACGTTCTGCTCTGAATTCCAGAGCATGATTAAATTTAAAAATATTTCTTGAATATTAATAGTATATATTAGCCTGTATAGCAGATCTTGATAAGGTTCAGAAAATGTATAATTTATTGAGTTTGGACTAGACGTGGCTTCAAAAAACGAACGTTGAAATATTCTTTATAGGAAATTTAAATTTCATTTGTTTTTGTCATTACTGTTCTTTTACAGCTCTTAGCTAGCAAAATTGAAAGCTATTGCTCTGTAAAATGTTATTTCACAGATCCTTTCATTTTATTTAAAAATTATGTTTTATAATTGCAGTTTGAGAACACTTTTAACTCTATTAACTTTATAACGCATCAAGATTTAAAAATGTGCTCCATAATAAACTTTACACGTCTACTATCGAGCAACCTGTCAATATCAGACAATTTAGAGACGTTATACAGCTGTTAGCAACACATCCCCAAAATACTAACGCATTATCTTCTGAAATGTAAAAATTTAGCATTTACAGAGCTGTACAAAAAGCGGCTGTAGAGCAGTGATGCCAGATCGTGGGCGAATGCCCTTTTTGTGGGCATTTGATAAACAAAAATTGGCTAAAAGGGCGAAAGGGCGTTTTCATGCCTCTCAGTTTAAAAAAGGGGCATTTTAATTTTTCAAACTTATATTAGTTTTTATATTTGAATGCAGCCATTGAAGTTCATACTTTGAAGCAATCCATTTGCATTTCTGTTCATTGAATGAAAAGATTATCAAAATATTTCAATACTTTTGAGCGATCATCAAAAATGTTCACTCAAAAAACTTCCCATTGAGAAGATGTGGCATGAAATTTGCCATCTTCTAAATTTCAATGATGAAATTTTGTTTCCTAATTTAGAAAAACTTGTTAAAATAGCATTGACTCTACCTCACTCTAATGCTGAAGCAGAACGAATTTTTTCAATAATAACAGACGTAAAATGTAAGAAGCGAAATCGATTAGGCAAAGAAATGATTAACAGCATTTTGTGTTGCAATTAAAGCTGTGATTTTAATTTTTGTTATATTTTGTATTTTTTCTTCTATTTTTTTTTTTGTGGGCAACATCGTGGGCATTTGTCGACAATATCGTGGGCAAAAAGGGCATTTTCGTTTCAAGTCGTGGGTAAATCAATTGGAAAAGTCTGGCATCACTGCTGTAGAGCCGAATTACTAATATTTGCACACAAATACTTCGTGAAGCGCATGCGCATTTTTAAGTTTTAAAAAAATTCTATAACATCTGTAAATGAAACCTCTCTAAAAAAAATTCTATAGCACTCATGTTATAGGGTGTTCCATACTAGAATACGAAGAAAATAATTATTTCAAAAGTAAAAATTAAACCAGTCTAAAATAAATTAATTAATTTCATTCTGCATAATGTGTCGTTCTCGTCATATTGGTTATTAAAAGGAATGTTTTTTGCCAATAGCGGGTGAGTTATAAAAACTTTATTTGATGAATTGTTTCTAAAAAAAAGCTTTGAAAACTTTATTACGTACACACAAAAATATACCGAGGACCTAAAATACATTTTTGGAATAAAATATTCTTCAAATAAAAATCTTCCTTCATAGAAATAATTCTTTTTTATTTATTATCCACTTGCCGAAACTTTCAATTTCTGAAACACCCTCTTTTTTCATTAAAAAAATATAAAAACCACTTGTTAAAACTAGCTCCAAAAGTACAGGAAGCAAATCTTTAAGTGGTATAAGAGCTCGATATCAACAGTAATTAATATTGCAGCTCTATAACAATCAAAAACATAGCTCAAAGTGATTTAACAGCTGTATTGAAAAAACCTTCTTCCCTTATGAAAATATGGTGGCGAAAAAAAATAATGCAATATTTTTTTTTATTCATTAAAAAATAGAAATATCTATCCCCGCGCTCTCACTCAAAATCAAACTAAATTGTATTTTCAACCAAAATAAATTTATTTCGACTAAGAAAACATTTTTTTTTAGAATTTAAATTTTTTTAGTTATATTATTTATTTTTATTTGACAGCTTAAAATACAAAATTTCGAAGGCGCGTTGTAATTTAACAAAGTAATCGCATAGCGTTTGTGAAAAAATTTAATTCGCACTTAAATTAAGCTAACATTTCACCGAAAAATATTAAATTCTTTTATTATTTATTTTGGTAGGAAATTATAATATTATACAAAATTATATATTATTTATCAAGCGATTCACTTATTCTATATAAGTATTGAAGCGTGCCTGCGTTTATGTTTGGTATTATATTTATTACTCAAACCAATACGAACAAACATCTTTCAAAAGATGCTCTTTAAAGGTGTATGACATAGACCTTCAGAGTCACTTGCCACTAATAACGTGCTTCTTAAGAGCAAAAAAGTGCTCTCAAACTCAAAGAATTAGCTGCAAATGAGCTCGACTTAGGCTCTAAATGTGTTTCTAGAGCTCATTATTAAAAAAAGGAGCTTTAAGATTAGCTCTAGAAGCGCTGCTAAAGCCTGTCAGTTTCATTGATATCGCGCAAGAAACAACGAAGTTGACCTTTTTATGAACCACCCTAATTTGAAAATATTTTTTTTTTTAAATTTTGACAACTTTATCTCACCTCATAGCAGTGTCAATTTTAGCAAAATCACCCAAGGAACTACGAAGTTAGCATTTTTTTCAATATATGTATATGAACCACCCTGTTGTGAAAAAATTTGTTTCTTTCACTCAAGAAACAACGAAGTTGACATTTTTATGAACCACCCGTTTATGAACAGCGACATAAGATTTTTCTTATCCGGCCTTGTACTTAAATAAACCCATCCCTATCCCCCATGCCACCCAACCTCTTTAGATTCCTTATGGACAAATCACAAATAACAGCGCCCTAAAGCGATCTCAGAAGGTTCTTTCGGAGGTGTTCCACCACCAGTTTCCTTTTGAGATCTTTTAAACTCACTTATATTTTTTCTTGCTGAAGTTTTGAGGCGATCCGGTATTTGTTTATGGGTGAAATCATACCCGGTGGCTTTGAAAGCCTCTGCGATATTTGTCCAAACTTCGAATTTTGCCTTTAATGATTTGCCATCATTAAGTTTGCTATCAATTATTTCGGAATGTGGTTTTGCACATTCAACCAACAACTCCTTCATGGCTGGAGTCAGGGTTCCCAGGTTTTCCAAATAAAAATCCCCTTTTTTTGGCACCGAAACGTTTTTTTTCCCCTTTTTTCCCAAAGAAAAAATGCAAGCATTTTAAACTTTTTTAAACATTTTGATTTTTATTCATAAAAAATAAAACCATATAATGTTGGTAAACAAAAAATTAACAAAAAAGAAAATTAAAAACATTTCTTAAACTAAAAAAGTTCTTTATAAATCACATGTTAAGCGAAAAACTAAAAGATAAATACTTATTTAATGTACATAGAGTTGTTATGTAGCTTAAGGAAGTCTTTTTCAACTACAAAGTTGTAACAATTATCAGTCTTTATAATAAGGCTTTCGTATGCAAAGTGCCACTTATCGTGGAATTCGATAGTTTATTTCTAAGTTTAGTTTTATTTAAATTGATTTTTAAAAATTGTGTCTACTGTTTTTGATAAGATTACATTTTCCCCTGTTAAGTTTTCTTCCCATTTTTTTATCCCCGTCCCCTTTTTTTCCCCTTTCGTTTAAAAAAATTTGTTGTTGAAGCCATACTTTTTCTAGGGTTGAAATTCATGAAAAATCGGATATTAATATATATTTATTTTAATTTGTAGATATTCTTATACTTACACCCTTATCTTCGATTTTTAATTTATAGTTTTGGTATTCTTCATTGAACAATTAAATCCAACGCCGGCCGGCACGATAGAAACATAAACAAACAGAGGGAAACAAATTTGCAAGTATCGATCTAATGCGAAATGTCAATTACTACTGCCAACTTAATTTTGACAATTGTAGTAAGGGGGTTAAAGATGAGTTTCACGTCTTTAAAATTTAAGTTGACGTTTGACTATAAATCGGCTATTTAATCGATTATTAGTAAGATTTTTTAATTAGAGGTCACTTTATTATTTAAGTGAGCTTTAAATATGATTATTGGTAAGGCCCATTTTGTTCGAAGCTTCTAAAGTTTTCTATTTTAAGATAGACACTCAGATAGAAGCTTTGAGGCTATATGTGATAGTGACTACTAGTTAGACAAAAAATCAAACCTCCGAATGTTGATGTGGAAAAGATAATCATCATGATAAAGAATCCATATTTACATTAATTTATTACGTAGGTATTACAAAATAAAGTTTTAAATCAGAAGTCGAAGAACAGCGTCTACTAAAATACCGTTTTTCTTAAATACCGTCTTCTAAAATCCCGTTTATTCATAATCCCAATGTATTTAAATCCTGTCAAATAACGCCTATCCCGTTTTTTTGGGTATTAAACGAAAAATTAAAACGTGTTTGTAATTTCAAAAAATAAAAATTACTCAAGTAAAAGAAAATATGTGGGGGTGTTTTTGATTTTTACTGTACACATTTGTTTTTGCTCACAAAATCAAAATTATATACATATATATTTACTCCTTGAAAAAAATGGCCCTAGAAACTAACTCCCAATGCACAACTCCCACTAAAATTGGGACTTGGTTTATTATGAACTAATTCCCATTATTTTTGGAACTAACTCCCAACATAAAACGAACTAAATCCCAAAATGCAAATGAAGGGTTATGCCCCACTAAATAAAAACTACCATATGATAAAAAGAAACTTTGCATACACCCAACCGTACACCTACCCCAAATCCTATAGTGTGCAGGGGGGGTCCAGGGGGGCAGCATGCCACCCCTCCATACATACCTCACTGTTTATTAAAACCGTTGGGACTTATTTCATAATGAACTAACTCCAAAATTTATTATTTTTTTTGTACAATATCAGATCTTTGTCGAAGAGAGCTTAATACAGTAAAACCCGCTTAAGAGAAACTGCAAAATGTCACAGTCTTTCTTTCACTTAAGCGGGTTTTTCACTTAAACGAACCCCGCTTAAGTGAAAAAAAATTTCACTTAAGCGGAGTCCGGATAAGTGAAAAAAAATTGCACTTAAGCGGATTTAAAAATTCAAAAAAAGGTGCTGACATATCAGAAATTCAAATGTCATTTTCGTGATGAAAGTTTGGTGGAGATGAAAAATAAAAAAGAAGTAAAAGCGTTCAGCTAATTTTTTGTTCTGTTATATTAAATTTTTATTTCAATTAAGAGAGTTTTTTTCAACGAAAAATATTAAATTTAACTGAAAATATGTTTCAGGTATCCGGGTTTTTCACTCAAGCGAGTTTCGCTTAAGAGGATTGTTATAAAGGTAATTGGTCGACAAATACTCGGGGATGAAAAAAATGTTTCAGATAAGCGGGTTTTTCTCTTAAGCGGGTTTCTCTTAAGCGGGTTTTACTGTACTACGTTTCCACCGAAAGTTAATCTCGTTGAGATTTCGTAAATCCTATATAGTGTTTTCACCGCATTAAAAGATTATTAAGGACGCTGTTTAGATTGGGAAGATTAAGGCCGGTGTCACGGCAGTTCGTAGACAAGAGAAGTGTGGGGTGAGGAATCTGGTGAGGAATCTGGTGAGGCATGAACAAAACATAACAACCAGACTCATGAGTCTACTTTGTTGTTGTTTCTATGTGTGAAATGTTGAAATTGGTGTTGTTTCAATGTATTTTGAGGCGCCTCAAAGTTTCAAATGTAAACACGATGGCACTCACCAGTACGGACTCAATCTTATATAAGTAGATTAACTTTGACAGTTCCTTTCAAAATGCAAATGCAAAGTTAAACAATGAAAAAAAAGATGGATTCTGGAAAATGTTTTCTCGATTCTCGAATAATGTACTCAGCGCAAGAGAGGAATAGGTTTGTTCGATTTGTTCAACTATTGGCCCTATGAAGATTTAACAAGATTAATTTCTAATCTACCAGATTTGAAGATTAAATTTGTATGGTAAGTCTTTGAGATTTGTAGAGGATTTAGGCCAAATCTACTTAAATCTCGGAAAAATCGGTGGAAAAATAGTATAAGGCAAGCTACGACTAGCGACCAAAGATTTGCCAGTACAAATTTGTAAATACTGGCTCATTACTTAGTGTGCAAAGTTAGTAAGAAAAAAACTACAACAAACGCACTCTAAATAAATAATTATAATCAAAATATGAAAACAAAAGAATACAAACAAAAATAAATAAACTAAATCAATTACTAAAACACGTACCTATTTAAATTATTAAATACAAACATTTAAAAGCGTGGTACACTAGTCTCCAAATTCAAGAAGAACTTATTGAGCTGAAAACTTTGAAAAACTTGAAAAACTTAAAAAAACTAGACTAAATTCGACAAAAAAACGACATTGGAACTAAGCAATTTACACGTAAATACAACATCTTACGTCCATATGGACTAAGCTAAGTCCAGATAATTTTCGGGACTTAACATAAGTCTCGATAAAAATTGTATTATCGGCGCTAATTATCATTTTGCTATCGGATAGTTTGTATGGAAACGTCAAATTATATGAGTAATCGAATGAAACAATTTTGTTTCAAACAATAAAAATTTACCCGATTTGCCATTCCAGCATAGTTGAGGTACATACATTAGAAATGAAAAAATCATTTATGTTTTTTAAAACTTTGAATAAAGCAAGCGGTATTCTTTTTTAAATTTGCTGTTCTTCACATGCAAATCTGGAAAGCCTACGAACAGGGTTGGCCGAATTAACTACACTACATTTTCTACATCATGAACTACGCGTAGTTAATTTAATAAACTACACGTCTTATTTACTACAAATTGTTACGTTTTCATATACATACATATAGTAAATTTAGAGAAATAATAAAATTTCAATAAAAATTTGAATATTTTAACTCAAAATTCAACCTTCAAAGTTACAACTGACAGATCATTTGATATTTTAATTTAAGTTTGTTACAATTTGTTTCATTAACTACATCTAACTACGTTTAACTGCATAAACTATGTAGCAAATGTAAAAAATGTAGTGGCCATCCCTGCCTACGAACACTTCTACTTTTTTTGGTGTCCGTTTTATCATCTTCTTCGTATTCTGTTTCCTCAGACCAGTAAGAACATAGCATGAACGCAATAATTTTGTCTATTCCCCTGACGTTTCGCCCTCTTTCTCTACTCGGCGTTACACTTTTTTGAAATTCTGTTGATTTTTTCACATTGTTAGTAGGTATGCCTCCGCTTAAACATTTCTAATGTTAAAATGGCGATCATCGTCATAGAATTTATTTTGTTTTCCTATTAATGACTTGGAATTAAGATTTATGTTTTTATTTAATTTTATTTTACGAAGGGGAATAATTTTCGATATGAGTTTTAATTTTAATGTGACTTTGCTGATACGTTTTTATTTCGTATGCTCACCACAAAGCTGAAGTGATGACATTTTGTAACAGTTATGGGCTTGTTTGCTGTGATGACTTTGGTAAGTTTCGATGTCGTTTTTTTTTTCGACAAATTCTTATGGACTAGCAAAAAAAAAACACGCATTATATCGCAATCTTCAAAACAAATCAATTAAATATCTCGATAGATCTTCTTAAATTAATGCGCACTCAAAAATCATCATTTTTACGCCTAGTTCACTGGTTTGAACTTTCACAACAAGAAATGAGTACGAAAATATAAAAGTGAAATTTGAAGCGGTTCTTCAATCTGACTGGCATTTCTGTCAAAATTGGATTAAGTTTGTTTCTGAGTTACTCTAATAAAAAGTGCGAAAATTTTTATTTTCTATTAGTTTATTTACAAAAAAGCTGTAAGAAGTTATCTGAACAATAGCCGTGTTTTTTTGCCCGGTGGGAATTGGATGAAAAAAACGACTTCGGTGCTAAACAATTAACATGTTAAATGCAACAACAACTAATCCCAGAGAATTCTCGGCGTTTAACTTAAGCGTACAGAAGAACTGTGTTACCGGCATGAATTACATAGGTACATGTTATCGATAGTTTGTATTAGAGATGAGCCAAAAATCACGAACTACTACTTATTCACAGCTAATGAAAATTCACATTCACAACCTGTCAACAACTTGCGATTAAACTGTGAATGGCTAAACTGTGAATGAAAAAATCTCTCATCGCTAGTCACAACGCAACATCATACACCACACAACTGCTACTTGTTAAACCGTGAATGTGAAATGAATATTCACTATTCACTACTATTCAAGATTTACCCATACAATACCCAACCTGCGTTGCTATTGAAATTGCTAATGCTATCCAACCAAATTTTCAAATTGAAGGAGCTATACATTCGCAATTTTGTGAGTTGATGAATTGCTTGGGTTTGTGTGCTTGTGAAAGCATGGAGTGCAGTCATAATCGCATAAAAGCAATTGTTTGATTGTAGTGGAATGGAATTCGGTTGCTGAGACGGTGAGTAGGTAAGGTAGGTAAGGTAGAAAAAGGGTTGTAAGCTCGCAAAAAGAATGTATATACACGAGTGACGAGTTTGATTGGAAAATAGAAAAATACGTTCAGTAGGTGCAGTGTATTTAGGGCTAATTTTGTTGTATCAATATTTTGTATGATACATGGTGGGTGGGTTTTTATTTTTCATGGTTGCAATGTGTGTTTTTCAAACCGTTTGTTGTCTTGTAGTTTTTTTTTGAAAAATGTCCGTTAACATTGAATTTATTAGGTGCATCACACTGAAATTGTATTCTTCCTGAGTTCTGACGATTGTTTCTCTTAAGGCTTAACTACATAAGCCAAAAAGTACTGAAGTACAAAAGTAAAAATATTTTTTTTACCGCTAGCGCCGTTGTTTTGTGAAAAAGAATACACAAATTTGTTTTTAAACCAAAATTTAAGCTTTCTGCATCATTTTTATAAGTTTTCCAGTAAGAAACACTATCCTAAAATGAGTTTGAAAATTTTCACTTTTTTACTTTTTCACTTTTTTGGCTTATGTAGTTAAGCCTTTATAAACCATTTATGATATAATTTTTTATTGCTTTTCGACCCATACTTCCTTAAAAATATATAAAATAAATATTAATAATTACTATAAATGACTATTAAAAACTAAAAAATCATTAATTTCGGAAAAACTTTCATTAACCTTCTAAATCTTGACCGCTTGTTGACCCAAATGCCCTAAATAAATAAAGTCCTTGAAAATTATATAAAAAATATATGTGAAATTAGCGGAAAATGCCACCAAACAGAAGAAAAATTAGTTTTGTTTGGAATTTTTTTTACGGAAATAGACTCAAGTTTTGCGAAATGCAATTTATGCCGGACAAAATTGTCTTACAGAACAAGTACGTCCAATTTAAAGAAGCACATGGAAATAAAGCATCCAACTGTTTCTTTATCTGTAGTTTCGGCCGTTTCGGGAAGATCTTCGGAAGTAGAAGAGCGGGTAAGTTTATTTATGGAGATTATTCTGTGAGTGTTATTTAAAGCGAAAACTACAGTTTGATTGTGACAACTGTTCAAATAAAACCATTGCTAGAGTACAAATACATTCGTTTTTTTCATTGAAAAAAATATATTTTCGTTTAAAAATGATAATATCCATTTAGCCGATTAAAATTAAGCGTTTAAATAAAATTTTAAGTTTCAAAGTTAGTCACTCGACGTCAAGTAAAAATTTTTCTATTCAAAACTTTTTTTTAATTTTTTAAAAAGTAAAACCTAGTATGCAGTTCGGGAAAAATTTTATTTCTCATACAAATTTTTTCCCAGGACAAATTTTGTCTCGGATTTTTCTTAAGCAGTACCTACGCGGTTCAAACGCAAAATTCAAACTTTTTTTCAAACTGTGCAAACAAAAGTCTCCACATGATTTTTCCCAGACAAATAATGTTCGAAGCATTATTTTGTTAGAAAAATGTTGACGTTTCATGAATATATCACGGTTTTTATCAACTAAAAACATATTTTCGTTTTAACAATTCCAAATTTGAAAGGTATAACCTATGTGAATAATGACCAAAAAAACAAAATAAAACATGAAAGAAAGTAACGGGAGTAAATTATATAAAACAGCTGTTTTCACACAGGTGTAGCTATAATAGGAAAGGGTTCAAGAGGGCCAAAATCAAGTGCACCAACATTTTTTAAAGCATGAAAATATACTAAATTTTAATTTTATTTTTATCTCTACACCATCAAAATGTGTCTTGAGAAAAAGAATGTAGAGATAAAATTTAGTTTGTCTCGATCTGCGTACTAGGCCTAAATCTTATTACTTTAAACGAGCAGTTCTTGAACCTATATAATATTTAATATATTATATATATATAATTGGTTTCTCGAAAACGGTTCAAACGATTTGTATGAAATTTTTAGAGTTTATCTTTATATTTATAAAAATAAACTCTAAAAACTTCATCATAATCCAGAAACGGTCGGATATATCATTAGGTGTTTTTTTTTCCCAATCTAGAGGGAACTGGTTGAAAAAAACGATTTCGGGGATTAGCGACTCCATTACAGAAAAAAATGGAGTTTTCGTACAAACTATCGATAACAAGTATGTAATTTTCGCCGGTAATACAGTTTTTCTCCGGGCTAAAGTTAAGCCCCGTAAATTATCTGGGTTTAGCTGAACCCATTGGGGTTGGTTGTTGTTGCATTTAACATGTAAATTATTTATCCCCGAATCGTTTTTTCATCCAATTTCCTTCGGGTTTGGAAAAAAACAAGCCTATTATTTCTCAGAAACGACTTGAACAATTTAAATGAAACTTTCACAGTATATTCTTATGAGTAAGAAAAAAATTTAAAAAATTTGGTAAAATACGCCCACTGTAGGTATTTCTTTGTTTCATGGAATTCACGGAAATGGATTGATATATGTATTTATATTACTCAAAGAATTTGTAAAAAAATTTCCACTCTGTTTTTTTCCAAAAGAAAAAAAATTCAAAAAATTTTTTTACGCAAAAGCACCCGGAAAAGCCGGTCGCCCAGTTATTATATCTATATTTATACTCAGGATGGAAAGGCAAGTCAAACTGGCCATATATATCCCTCCGGCCGTACTCAGTATGGATGAGTATGAGTGAAATAATCTCTGTTTTTTCGAATTTTCAATATCTGATTTGGTGCAGTTTAAAAAACAAATCGTTCTTTAACTAAATTTATTGAATTTTGGGCGTGGTTAGCATACTTATTATTCATATTTTAACGATATTATTTTAACATTTTAACGATACTATTACATAAAACTTCCAAAAATTATTATATAGAAGATTCATTAACACAACATTTTAAGCTATGCCCACTATTAGAGGCGCATTTACACAAAAAGCAACTTGGTATTTAATTTGGTTAACAATGAAAAACCCAACCATGAAAATAAAGCTTAAATTTAAATTTTTCGAACTTATAAATTTGGTAAATTTCCAATCAAATTCATATATAGTTTTGAATTTCGAATAGGGTATTTATATATTAACAGTTTGTGGCGGGGAAACTGTATCTTGCACTTACGTACACATATTAATGGATAATATCCAATATTGGTTGTAAAATACAATCTGTGTAGCCATCAAATTTAAGTAAGCAAATCCTTTTTTTCTTTAATAGGAAACTCAGGTACAGCGTCCAAGATCAGTCCAAACAAGCAATAACACTGCAACGAGTTCTTTAACGATCTCTTCAAATGTACAGCCCGAATGTGAACTTTTAGAAAGTGCATCTACTTCGTCAGTGTCAGTACGATCCTCGTTACCATCAGCTGCACCAGTACGTACAGGTACTACTGGTGCTCGCCAAACCCAAATGCATGCATACATTCCAAAAAGAGTTACTCCCAAGTGCAAGCAAAAGATAGACGAAAAATTACTTCGACTTTTTACCGAAAGTTTCCAGCCTTTTCAAATCGTTGAAGAACGCTCGTTTCGGGAATTTGTAGCTGCTCTCAATCCATCGTATGATTTGCCAAGCAGGCACATGATATCTAAAACTTTAATACCTGCAATGTATGACCAATGCCTTCATGAGTCACAAGATTTCATTAAAAGGGCGAAAAGAGTTTGTGTAACTACTGACTGCTGGACATCATTGATCATGGAGAGTTACATGGCTGTAACCGTGCATTTTTTAAATGAGAATTTTGAGCCGAAATCACTTCTTTTGGAATGTGCAAACCTACCAGAACACCACACTTCAAAAAACTTGGCGCTGGAGCTAAATAGGGTCCTAACTGAATGGGACGTAAAAAAAAAGATTTTGATGGTAGTATCTGACAACGCAGCCAATATTGTAGGTGCTGTCCAAAATGAATTAAATTGGAAACATTTTGGCTGCTTTGCCCATTCGCTAAACCTTGTGGCTAACGATGGCTTAAAGGACGAGGTTGTCTCAGACGTTATTGGCAAGGTTAAATATATTGTAAGCCACTTTAAAAGGAGCCACACAGCAACAACAAAGCTTCTTGCCTATCAAAAAAGTCAAGGCTGTGGAAGTCCGCTTAAATTACTATAAGATGTATCCACACGTTGGAACTCAACGTTTTATATGTTAGAGTGGTTTCTAAAGCTGGAGGAAGCTGTTAAAACAACCTTGGCCTTAATAAACATGAATGTAGCCTATCACCTTACTTCAAGCGAATGGGATATAATCAGACAACTTTGCCAGATCTTAAGACCATTGTAAAAAATCACAAAAACTGTATCGGGGGAGAAATACCTGACTGCTTCTCTTGTCATTCTATTGTCTAATGGACTCTTCTCTGTGCTGAGGGGTTTTGAGAGCAAGCCATTTGAAAGATGCATTAAGAGCGTAATAAAGAAACTGGTGGATTCAGCAGTTGGCCGCTTTCAGATGCTGGAATTCAGTAACACTCTTGCGATAGCCACTTATTTGGACCCCAGATTCAAACAAATTGGTTTTAAAAACAAAAGCTGTGCTGAATCTGCGAAAACAAAACTGATTTCGTATGTGGCAGGGAAGCATGCAGCACAACAACCTAACACTCGCCAAGATCCTCCAATAACCACACCAATAAATGCAACTTCCACAGAGGATCTAGAGAAATCGAGTGAAGACGATATTTGGTCTGAGTTCGACAAAGAAGCTGCACAATATCAGCCAAATGGAACGGCAACCAGTAAGGCAATAACAGAAGTTCAAAGATTCCTGGACTGCGACATGCTTCCAAGGAAAGAAGATCCACTCAAGTGGTTGCTCAGGAACGGCTAAGTGCAATCGCCACATCCGTGCCTTGTGAGAGGTTGTTTTCGAAAGCTGGGCAAATTGTATCAGAGAGACGAACCCGACTAAGCAGCGGAAAAGTAAAAATGCTTTTGTTTTTAAATTGCAATTCTAATTTGTTGCAGTAAATTGAATCGTGTTTTTTGTTTACTTTGAATGTTGACATACCTACTTTATTTTAGGTAAATAAAGTAACCATCGAAGCTAACGGTTTTTAAGTTCCTTCTTCTTTGTGCAATAAGTACCTAATTAATTAACTCTATTAAAAAAAAAACTTTTTATAATTCTCTGAAATAAAATGAATTAAAACAAGAAAAAGTCGTTAAATCATTGTCTTTGAAAACTCTATATAACAGGTAACCATCGTTTGTATTTTTATGGGATTTTGCATGTTTTTTTTTACTTTTCAGTACCCACAGAAAGTCAGCACTACGAATTGAAATTCACAGTTTACATTCACAGTGTATATTCACAGTGAATGAAAAATAGCATTCACAGTTATACCTGTGAATGCAAATTCACGACTTAGCTCATCTCTAGTTTGTATGAAAACTCCATGTTTTTTACTGTCATGGCGTCGTTAATCCCCGCTGTCGTTTTTTTCAACCAATTCCCCCCGGGCTTGCAAAAAAACAGGCCTAATAATTAATTCCGGCTTAATTGGATTAAAGTGAGTTATAAGCCTATAAGAATTATAATTAGCTTTTTATCTGAGTGTTATTACCACCATATAACCTCACACTCACTCTATATGTTCGCGGATAATAAAAGAAAACTTTTTAAAATATCCCCTGAAACTTTCAACGCACATAAAAAATCACAATCCTTGCAAATAATGGCAGACGAATTAGTTGGATCTATGACAAAATCCGATCTTTGCCAATTATTTTGTGATCTACTCGACGAGAAAATGAAAGATACCGCCAAGAAGTCTGACGTCGACGCAATCGCAAATGTAAACAAACAAATTATGGAACTCAATTTGCAGTTGGCTAACAAAGTGTGTGTTCTTGAAAAAAAAATATGATTTACTAGAGTCAAATAGAAGAACTGCAAAGAAAAAACACAGAAAACAATCTTATGCTGCGAGTTTCACCGCAAGAAGGAAAGGTAGAAAAAGATGTCGTAGAAAATATTTACTCAACTCTAATACACCCAACACCACACATGGATAATCTACAGATTCGTGAAATTAAATCATTTAAAATTAACTTTAAAAATTTTATTGTTAAATTAGAATCTAAACAACAAGTTATAGCGGCACTAAAGTCATCATCGACACTACTAGGCACAGGAGTCACTGTTTCAAAAGACCTCCCAGCGAAAATATGTCATAAACGAAATAAATTCTTAAAGATACGAAGCATTCTCATTGAAATTAACCCACAGGTAAAAGTTTTGGTAAGAGATGATAGAATGTTCGTCGACAATAGGCGTTTTTCTTTTTTAGCCCCGAGCGGGGCACAGAGCGGGTTCTGAGCGAATAGAGCTCACTCCGAACAGAGCGTGGCCTGAGCGCACCGATCTATTTAAGAAACTCAATTGAGCACTGAACTCTCATATCTGTCAAATTACATGAAAATTGTATGAAGTTAGCCGCGCTCAGCTTTGTGCTCGATGTGCTCGTTCATTTTTTTCCGAGCTCTTCGAGCGAGCCCCGGTCGAGCTCTGAACTAAAAAAGAAATGCAAGTTGAGAGCTCGAGTTAAAAAGTAACATAGTTTTCTTTTTGACAGCTCAGTGCCACGCTCGGGGCCAAAAAGAAAAACGCCTAATAAAGTTTTTCGTTGGAGTTCGTCTTTGGGAATCTTTCTTATACAACATCACAAATGGCATTTCAATGCTAAATAATATTTACAATATCGATCTGACCGATCAGCTGTGCTTCAACGTGGAAGAAAATGTGACAGATGAAAGGGTTGTCAACCAAGGTGCTACTCCTGCAGTGAGACTCAGAAACTATCCAGCTGAGACAACAATCAATTCAAATAGGATATAGGGTGAAGTTGCCGTCTGCCATAGAAAAATAAAATCTGTAGAATTAAATAAAAAAATTAAAGTTTTAAGCTAGGACCGCACTCGGCGGAACTGCACTTCAGTGGAACTGAACTTCACGAATTATTTGTAGGAAATTATATGAGCTATATCGCACTAAGCCACAACTGCACTTCACGGCACGACGCTATACGACAAAGTTGGTAATCTGACCAACTGTGTCGCGACGTGAAGTTTCGTTCAGTTTCGTGCGAAAGTGCGCACGGTGTCGCTGAAGTGCAGTTCCGCCTAGTGCGGTTCTACCTTTAAGTTATAATATTGCAGGTCTAAATAATAAGTCTTGTTATTTGCATTTTTATGAGTTTATAAGTAAATATGATATGTATTGTTTTTCTTTATGAAACGTTTTTAGTAGAGGAAGAACATAATTTGTACATTAATCGATTTACGAACTTCAATTTTATTTGGATCCCTGCAGTAAAGTATAGTACGAGAGGAAGAGCAAGTGGTGGATGTTTTTTGGTTATAAGAAAAATGAATCGGTGAGAAGAAAAAGGAAAACATTCCACAATTTGGTGAAATTGAACTAAAAATGCAGAAGTGTAGATATTTCTATAGCGCACCTAATGAGCCTAAAAAGGAAAACATTCCGATAAAACCTATGCTTTAAATGAGCAAACAAAATTTCACTGAGTGGAAAAAAGAAAACATTCCAGGAATATTTTCCTTTTTCCACTCAATGTTTGAAATTTTCTGTTTAAATCTTCAAATGTCCGTAGGTATGATCGGATCTATACGCCAGATCAATATGAAGAAATTATTCGTACTGTGAAAAAGCGCAATCCTCCCTTCGAAGTGAGATCACTTAAAAATGAACAAATACTTAACTTCAAAGATTGGTGGCCCATATTTTTTTTTAAAACCACCAAAGATCTTTCTAAAAAGGAAACTTTCGCCTTAAGTAAATATTAGGCACCTGATTTATACCGAAGAACAAAAAGGAGTTGTGACGGCTTCAACTTTCATAAATGTACTAGTGGATGGAGCTTTTCGACTCAAAAAGAAGGATGTAGTCGAGCTCCCCTTCATAAAAGCTTATCAACAAAAGGTTCCCATCAACGAAAAGAAGTTGGAAGATATTTCCAAAACTGTGCAATATATTCCCGATGAGCACAAAACATTTTACGATGGTGTCCTTCAATGGCCAACGTCGAACACCGCAGATAGCGATGTTTAAAGTTTTCTTATAATACCTACTACAGTAATATTTTAATTTTTTTTTTCGTTTGTTCGTTGTTTTTTCAATTTTTTTAATTATAATTATAATAAAATGAAGTGTTTGTATTTATTTTTTTGTATTATTTGATAAAAAATGGAATTTAAAACAAGATGTTTTAATTTTTTTCAAAATGAGTGGAAAAAGGAAAACATTTCACCCCCTTTATCAGTAAATTCCGGGCTTATCTTCAATGATTTCAACCCAATTTTTTAACAAGTTACTTCTCTAGCTGCTAGCTTTACATTTGTTTCTCAGTAAGTTTTCAGAAGTAACTTTAAGTTTCGACAATAAACAGTTTTATTCGATTTGCCAAGAACTATCATTTGTGGAATGTTTTCCTTTTTCTTCTCACCGATTCAAATATGAATAACATGTCATGTGAATTTGAAGCTGTAGATGAAGTAAGAATTTTAAAAATTGTCTTAGGCACAACTTATTTTATAATATTACGAACTTACATTAATTGTAATCCCTGGAAAAGGGATTTTGGGAAATTATGCGATTTACTTGAACACAGTAGCTATGACAACGTTATGGTTATTGGAGATCTTAATGCGAGAATAGGTAAAGAAGAAGGAAGCGAGAATCGATTTGCTGGTAAAGTGAGAGAATCAAAAGATGACACAATAAATCGGAGGGGAAGGAAACTGCTGGATATGTGTGATTCATTGGGAATTTATATTATGAATGGTGTTAGTGGTTCGGATAAATATGGAGAATATACATTGGCTGGTCAACAAGGTTGTTCTATATACCAAAACAAACATTGCTTTCAAAAGATTATGTAGAGGAAAAAAGAGATCCTTTCTGGAAGAAGAGGCTCTCAAGCTTACATGATGCAAAAATTCTGAGGAGCAATAAACAAATTTAATGGCAAGATACCACAAATAAGTATCCAAATAAATGCGAGAGCATTAATGGACCATTTTCAATCTCTACTAAACTCAATAATAAATACACTTCCGATTCATTATTCGACACCTTTAAATTCAAATGATATACTTGATGCACCCTTCTCGAAGGAAGAAATATGTTTAGTATTGCAAAAACTTGAAGACCACAAGTCATCAGGTCCAGATGGGATTCCCATAGAACTTTTTAAGTACGCGACTGATGAACTGAAGGAAAAAATGACAGATTCCCATAACAAAATATTCGACTCAGGAGTTATACCGCCTCAGTTCAAAAAAACAATAATATTCCCCATACATAAAAAAGGGAACATAGCTGAGCCGACTAATTACAGAGGAATATCCCTACTTAATGCATCTTATGAGATGCATATTACTAAGATTTTGAATAATCGAATGGCAAATTGGATTGAGAGTCAAAAACTTATCCATGAAAATCAGGCTGGTTTCCGCAATGGTTATTCAACCGTAGACAACATTTTTGTACTGCAGAACATTGCTGGCACATTCCTAGAACAAAAACAGAAATTATTCGCCTTCTTTAATGATTTCAAGGCAGCCTTTGATACCATCAATCGAAATGCTCTATTCTATAAGCTGTATAATATTGGAATGAGCTATAAGTTTGGAAAGGTACTGGAAAAAATGTATGAGGGGAACCAAGCAGCGGTATGGAGTGGAGTTGATACTTCGAGGGGGTTCGAAACAAATATGGGAGTAAGACAAGGATGTTCTCTAACCCTATCTTTTTTCTATGTATAGCAATGATCTCATAGACTTTCTACCAGGAGGAATCGAGTTTGCCGGCGTGTTGATAAAAGCTCTTCTTTTTGCAGATGACGTGGTTTTATTCGCTTATTCGCCCGAAACATTACAACTGATGATAAACCGCTTATATGTGTACTGTACTGTCAATCTTGGAATCTAACGGTTAACCTAGAAAAATCAAAAATTATGATTATTAAAAAAGGAGGTGGGAGATTGTGCAGAAATGAAAAATAGTACTTCAATGGAGAACCAATTGAAGTGATTAAAAACTATAAATATCTTGGCGTGATTATTACTAGTAATCTCAACATTGAACAGCATTTAAAAGAAAAACTTGTAAAATCCAAGAATGCAATTGGGGCGACATGGCAGAGATACTTCTCCAACAAACTAGTTGATCACAACGTTAAATACAAAGTATTTGTCGGAGTGGCCGAATCGGTAATGTTGTATGCAGCACAAGTTTGGGGGCATAGCCAGCATGAAACAGTAGAGAAACTTTTGAGGTATTATGTAAAAAGAATCTTTGGTTTACCAAGTACAACACCTAACTATATGCTAATAATGGACTTTCCCCCTTATTTGTGAAAACGAAAGACGAAAGACTCCCCAAAATCGTTGCCTCGAAAAATATACAAATAAGAAATGTATGGTTTAAAGAACTAGAAGAACTTGCGGGGTACTGTGGAATGGAATTCAATTTTGTGATAGGTAGACAACTACAGGATATGCTCTATGAACTCTTTTCGAAAGTGGATGAACAATATAGGAAAGATTGTATACATACGGCTTCATCCTCCATACACAGCTCGATATACAGCTCTCTTAACCACAATTTGTGTGAAAGAAATTATTTCAAAAACTCAAACAGCCAAGACCAAATAGCCGCCATCTTTAAAACGAGAGGAGAACTCATAAAACTTAACTATATTCCACATCGTTCCGATTTTCCCATCTATTGTAGCCTCTGCAACCTCACTTTGTTCACTTTACTGGTAAATGTCCTGTTCTTAAGGAACCTCGTAGATTTTTTCTAGGCAGTGACATAAAATCAGTACCAGAAGTTTTAGAGCTCCTAAATTGTGCAACTGATGTAAAGCTACTTTTCAACTATTATATAAAACCGCAATATCTTAAAGAAAATTTTTAGTATCAAAACAAATCTTGTATTATCTATCATGTAGATAAACTACAAACACCATGTTTATTTACTATTTTATATTAAATGTCAATCAGGCAGGCGGCTAAAGCCATGCTTTAAAGATTTATGTAAAAATATTTTGTAACAAACTGAAGAAAAAATAATAAATCAACTATCTATCTATCTATCTTCAATCAATTTCAAACGCAAGTGTAACATTTGTGTCTTCAATCTTCATCTTTGTTGCAGGTTCTGAGTTTGTATTCCACCTAAAACAAGAAATGTTTTTTTTCAGAGGTTCTGTCTATTATGAAGAAGTGACAAATACTCCAAAAGAATAGCTTGTCATGAAAAAGTGCTTCTTATCTTAGCCGTTCAGATTCGGAAGAAAATTTAACGTCCCTCCATTTTGGCCGGCTAAGTATACACGGATACAGAAATGGCTGAGTGTTTATGTCACTTTTCCCTGGTTCTTCATATGTCAAAACTTGTTTTTTTTATTTGAGTATTTACATAAGGCTTGGGTAGCAAACAAATATTGTTAACATTATTAATATTATTATTAAAACAAATTAACTTTACTTAAGAATTCCATAATGGCTCTTGTTCTACAGACTTTTTTTAAGGCTCATCCCGACGATGAAAGGAGGTTAAAATGCTTGTACTTGCATTCATATAAGCAAATATTTTTCATTGAAGCTATATTTATCCCATTATAGTGCTTATTAGATTGCTCATTCATAATAACATGCAATCTTCCGAATTCAAGGACTTCACGAAAATTACTTACAAATTTTCTATGAATATACAAAAGTTTATACTAACAATTTCCAAAAGTATAAAGTTCAATATAATATCATATTGATCCAAGCTGAGTACGAAATTGGGTTACGTTGCCAATGCAAAGTTCCAAAAAAAAAAAAGAGAAGCACATTTGTCAATGCAGTTGGTAGTAGTAGTTAGGATGTATGCATAATATACTCAAAAAGGTATATATGTTGCTGATAAAAATACTTTTAAAAATTACATATATAAAACATAGGTACCTGTCCTCTAACACAGAAATGTTTTTCACGGGATACTAACTTTTGCGAGGAATTGGCAAATGAGTATGAAAAAGTGTTTCTCACCTTAACCGTTCGGATTCGAGAGAAAAATGTAGGTCACCTTAATTCTTGCCAATAACAGGATTAATTGAAAGGTATAAGTAGGGTTACCAGCTCTAAAATCAGCAAAGCCTGACAGTAAAGAAAGAAAAGCCTGATTTTTGAGAAAAAAGCCTGACAAATAAAAGAACTTTTTTTTTGAACATTCATTCATTTTTATACAAAAAATAAAATGAAAGTGTGTACAGAAAACCGCAAGGGATCTGGGACTTGGTGTTGACTTTAAATAACGTCTAGTTAAACCAATGACCAAGAACCTGCCCCAAAGTTAATTTCTTGTTTAAACTTTTTTAACAATATTTTCAAAAAAAAAACACTTTAACCATGATGTAGAAAAACTCATAAAATGCATTTTTTAAATTATTTTTTTTTAAATTTCATTACCTGTAATATTTTAATAATAAATCCTAACGGTTTTGGAGTTATCACATTTTTTTTTTAATTTAGAAAATCCTCTATTTTGATTTAATTTTTGAGTCGCCCTGTCCAAAATTGATTTTTATTTTTTACCGTCTTTTTTTATTATTTTTCTTCATAGTTAGACTAACATTTTATAAAGAAATATTTTTCATGACCTTCATTATGTAGCTACAAATAAATGGTGGTGTTCAAAATTAATTTGTACTTGAATCGTTTCAAATAGCACCCTGTATGTATAATATCCTACTACTCAATAACATTTTTTGACTGTTCTAGTTTTGCAGTTTCTTCAAGAGTATACAACTTATCACAAATAACCTTAGATCAAATGTTATGACCATTTGAATCTAATAAAAAAAATAAAGAGCAGACCATTTCATTTAATAAATCAATACAAAAAGCTCAAAATAAGCAAAGTTTTTGCTTCTATTTTAAAAATTATGATTTATTTGAATTTTTTTGAGAATCATTTTTGATTGAATAAGAACAATCCCTGAAAATTTCATGCTTTTAGCATTAAAATTCAAAAAATTATGCAGCTTTTGACATTTGAGAAAAATTACGATTCTCAAAGACTTTCAAGCAAAATTATTGAAAAAGCGCTGCGCTGGTAGCGAACTCTAAATGTTGTTCGATTTTGAATTTGTTGGTCTTAATTTTTTGGTTTCAATCTAAGCTTCATAATCTCGCCCGGTTCCGGTTGAATTTCGAGAAAGATGTTTTTTTAATCACCCTTCTGCAGAACTCTTTGTCCCTTTCTAAAAACTGACAACTAAATGAAAAAAATGAATGTATGTGCGAATGCTTTCAAATCGAAAAACTTGTGTATTTCGATTTGAAAGCATTCAACAAACGTTGTTCTTCTAACGATTATAGGTATGTTCCTTTACTTTAAAACTCTGTGCATTTGTGTAAATTTCTACGTCATTTTATTTTTTGTATATGAACTTTGACAGACTTTGGTGTAGAAAGTCACAGAAATGCACAGAGTTTCAAAGAAAAGGAACTAGGCTTATATTTTGTGCGATAATTATAAAAAAACCTGAAAAAGGGCGAAACCTGGCCAAAGCCTGATTGGACATTAAAAGCCTGACGCGTCAGGCGAAATCCTGACGGATGGTAAACCTAGGTATAAGTCACTAAGTCCTAGTTCTTCACGAGCTGTCACGTCGCTCAATTTAATTTATTTATTTTTTCTTTTAGTCACCGGGAAGTTAGAATGATGACACTAACCTCAACTCGAAGAACCAGATAATTAATTATATACTACAAGGATGAGGATTGAAAAACCAGATGGGCAGCTTATATAGGCCTGCGATCCAAATATGTCGTAGTAGCCTAAACGAAGTGGTCCGTTGCATTTAAATCCATCTGGGGAATTCTTCTGCTGCCATCCTGGATCCAAGGGGAAGTGCCTTAGTTAAAACGCTCCTCCACCCTCTCGCTTTTGTTGCCCTTATAACCTTTCAAATGGATTAAAATTGAAACTGAATCTTCAGTTATATTACTAGGTCCTACTATTTATTGGAAGTGAGAGTAGAAGTTAATAAACAGAGGTACATTTTAATAAAAACTGATTGTGGTGTATTCTTACATACAAGTGTCGTAACGTAACAGAGTTGTCATTTGCATTATTCGGCCTATACAAAGAATTTATATGAAGCTTAAGTTAAGACAACTTTCAGTTAAGGAATTTGTCTTCAAGGATATTCTCTTGCGATATTGTGATTCTTATTGCTGTTTTCCTTATGTTGCTTTTATTAATACACGGAGTAGCTTGTAAAGGTTGAAAATTTGAGTTTATGGGAAATTATGATACGCCTGTGTCTAGAAGCTTTATGTATGGACTGTACATACATACCTTTATCCTATAGGGCTAAAAGAAGACAACGTTATACCAAACAAGGTAAGAAACTTTGAAATTCTGCATTATTGCAACGTAATAAAAGCGACAGTGAATGAAAAGCAATATGAGGACGAATGTTTTTCTTTTCCCGTAAGAAGTAGGAAGGTTAGAAAACCCTAGATGACATAAAAGCCACAAACGAGCTTTACGATCAGGACGTGCTGTTGAGAAAGAAATAAGAATACTATTACCATCGGGCGACCCCAAATAAAACGAAACCTACACTCTGACTATACACTTCAAGAAGAAATGAAATATTATTATCATTTTCGTTGGTTTGTCGCGCACTTTCCTGCAATAAGTGAAATTTAGAGGAAGATTCAGAGTGCTGTGGCGTGGCGGCAATGACTGTGGTCGGTAATAGTGGTTGAATTGGCAAAGCGACGACGTCACTCAATTTGTTGGCTGTTTTATGTGACAGGTGAAATTGGACTTTGTCAGTTTAATTAGATTATTTATGTGCCTAAAGGAGGTATATGGCATTGCAGATGCTTAAATTTGTGCCGTAGCTTTTAATTTTGCTGGTAGTTTTTTTTTTTCTTTGAAAAACAAGTTTATGACAGATTTATAGTTATGGGCATATATTTGGTTCAACTTGTATATTGCACCATGGAAAAAGTAGGATTGCAGTGAACATAAAGTATGCATGCAAGTTAAAGTATAAAAAGCTTAAGGAAAAAGAAAATAAACAGCACCTCAGTGAAATAGTCACACTAAAACACTGCATGACAAACTTATCTACTATTCTGGTAATGTCGTAATAATTTGTAATATACTTGAGTTTATTGTTCCTCAAAGTCTAACTCACAAAACAATATTTTCGCGTATTCCCCCTCCCAGTAGTTCACTTAATTATAGCCCTTTTATTTTGTTAATCAATTTATTTCAGTACGTATTGGTCAAAAAGAAAAGTTTGAGAAACGGCACACAAAATATTAATAATAATGATAGTAATAATATTAATACATATTTATTGTTTAATCATCAACATAATAGTTCGGACTATAATTGTTACAAAACTCAATAATTCCACAATTATTGATACCTTAATGTGTGTCATCGGCAAATTTCTATCGTTCTCGCATTTGCCTAGTTACACTTAAGTTTACATATTATTACATAATATAATCATATAACATGATCTCCAACAGTACCTGGGACCGCTAATCTGGGATAGTGTTAATACATGCTATGTGGACAGCTATTCGTAGGTGGCATAATAGTCCAGTTAGCTATGATTGACATCGCTACCAAGAGAGGCTTATCAATGTTTTCTAGTTTTTGAGAACATCGATAATAACAAAAACAAGTTTTCTTTAATTTGTCTCCAATGAATTGTTTAAGTAGATGTTATTATTTTCGATTTTCTCAAAAACTTAAAAACATTTATGCATCTTAAGAAGGTTTTTTAAGAATACAAATTCTATATACTATACTTCTGAAATACATCAGCCAAGTAAAAGACTTAGCACTATTTTTTATGCATCTTGTTTTAATGTTTATATCAAAAATAAAAATATTACTTAATAACGTTAAATTTGAACAAATTTAAAAATTTTTTTTTTCAAAACTTAGAATTTTAAAATTTACTTTTCCAAAAATATCCACTAAAACTTTCAAAAAACAATTCAAAAATGGATTTCTGGTTTAAAAAAAAACCAAACTGTCGGCTGATAGAAAGTTTATGTAGTGTGCGGGGCTTTAAAAGTAAACATACAATACGTGACGACAAATAAACAAATAAGAAACAACTTAATTATCTCCGAAAAGAGAAATAATTACTCGCGCCTGAGACAAAATCTTGGTTTTTGAAATCCCGTTTTTCAAAAATCCTGAAAAAAAGTATTAAAATTAACGGGTGATTTTTTAAGAGGTTTAGAACTTTTTAAAAAAAAAACACACAAAAAATTCGAAAAAATGAATGAAATATTTATTTGAATCGATAGTTTGAACCTTGCAATTTAATGTTTAAAGATAATTTCATGCAAATGTTGACCGCGGCTGCGTCTCAGGTAGCCCATCCGCTGAGTCCAATTTTGGCATACTCTTTCACACATATCGGCCGGTATCTCACGAATGAATGCATGGATGTTGGCTTCCAGTGCGTCAATCGAAGCGGGCTTGTCCCTATAGACATTAGCCTTGACATACCCCCACAAAAAATAGTCTAATGGTGTCAAATCGCACGATCTAGGCGGCCAATTGACCGGCCCGAAACGTGAAATTAACTGTTCACCAAACTCGCCTCGCAATTGCGCCATTGTTTCGCGTGCTGTGTGGCATGTGGCACCGTCTTGTTGAAACCACATATCATGCAAGTCAAGAACTTCCATTTCGGGCAAAAAAAAGTTTGTTATCATCGCTCGGTAGCGTTCACCATTGACAGTAACGCTGCGATTCGCATCATCTTTAAAGAAATATGGCCCAATAATGCCGCCGGCCCATAAACCGCACCAAACAGTGGCTTTTTCGGGATGCATTGGTAGCTGTTGCAATGCTTCTGGCTGATCTTCACTCCAAATGCGGCAATTGTGCTTATTTACGTACCCATTCAACCAAAAATGAGCCTCATCGCTGAACACAATTTTTCGATAAAAAAGCGGATCCTCGGCCAGCTTTCCAAGAGCCCATTCACCAAAAATTCGGCGTTGTGGTAGGTCGGCTGGCTTTAGTTCTTGCACCAGCTGTATCTTAAAAGGCTTTACGCCCAAATCCTTTCGCAAAATTTTCCACGTAGTGCTGTAACAAAGGCCTAACTGCTGGGAACGGCGCCGAATCGACATTTCGCGGTCTTCTGTCACACTAGCTGATACGGCCGCAATATTTTCTTCACTACGCACAGTACGTAAACGTGTTGGTGGTTTAATGTCCAACAAAGTAAATTTGGTGCGAAATTTGGTCACAATCTTCCGAATAGACTGCTCAGAAGGTCGAGAATGCCGACCATAAAATGGAAGCAGCGCGCGATGAACATTTCGAACCGAGCACGAATTTTGATAGTAAAATTCAATAATTTGCAAGCGTTGTTCATTTGTAAGACGATCCATGGTTAAATTGCAAACCAAACTGAAGCTGTTTGACAGTGACACAAGGTACTTAACACACGTCAGCTGTCAAAACCAGTGTTGCCAAAACCAAACCAGCTAAAAAATCACCCGTTACATATATGTATATACTAAAATACAGTTTTTTTTAAATCCCGTATTTTAAAATCCCGATGGATTATAAAGCCGATTTTTAAAATCCCGTCATACCCCGTCAAACCCGTTTCTTAATTTACATATACAGTAGAACCCGTTTAAGAGAAAAGCCCGGTTATATACATAATATACATACAGTAGGACCCGTTTAAGAGAAAAACCCGGTTATCTGAAACACCTTTTTCGTCCCCGATTATTTGTCGACCAATTACATTCAAAACACTCCGCTTAAGCGAAATTTGCTTAAGTGGAAAACCCGGATACTTGAAACATATTTTCACTCAAATTTCATATTTTTCATTTAAAAAACTCCCTTAAGTAAAAAAAAAATTTAACTGAACGCTTTCACAGCTTTTTTATTTTTCACCTCCACAAAATTTTCACTACGAAAATGAAATTTTAATTTCTGATATGTCACAACCGTTTTTGGAATCTTTAGATCCACTTAAGTGAAAACACTTATCCGGACTCCGCTTTTTCACTTAAGCGGGGTTCGTTTAAGTGAAAAACCCGCTTAAGTGAAAGGAATAATGCAGGGTTTCCAGAACATCTCTTTTATAGAGAACATGTTCTATTTTTCTATTCCGATCTTTTTTACTCTCTCCTTTTTCATAAAATTCTTTTTTTGTTATCTTTTTTTTGATCGTCCTCTTTTTAGTCTCTTTTTCAAAATACAAAATAGGTTTTCCACAAATTAAATTCAAAATTAATTGTGTTTCAAATTTTATATGATTCACAACTTCGAAAATAGTTGACCATTGGAACTTGGAAGCTTCAACAATTTTAGATTCTCTTAAAAAAATGTATTCCACTCAGTCCTAAATCAATTTTAAATAAATAAGAGTAAATTTGTTTTGGTTCCTCGACTGATTTTGAAGTTGATTCCGAATTTATTATTGTTTTTGGGTGTGTTCCATTGGTCCCTGCAAAGTTTCTTTTTAGTATTTACCAGTAGATGATGAATTAAGAAATTAAATTTTGACAAAAAATCTAACCTCAATATAGACGTAATTTTTGTTGTTTGTATTTGTATATTATTTTTGATTAGAAAACACCAACAACAATAATTTACTATATAATTTCTTTTTACTGATGGTGCTGCTTTAAACATATTTTACCACTGGTATAAGTAGGTATATGTATGAAGCTATTAAAAATTTGTTGGTTTTTTTTTCTGTGAATGTTAACGTGGAGCGTACTTTTTCGAAGAAAAGAACAGTTTAAAAGTGGGAACTGTTAAGTCAATTTTAATAGTGGCTTACAGTTTGAAGGATTAAAACTTTCAAAAGTTTAACAATATTTAAATGAAAATAAAAACACAAATAAGAAATTTTCAAAAATATGAAAATTCAGATGAAGAACCTAATATTCACACTGTTCTGAATTCCCATCGGTCATAAAATCCTATCGTTTTCAAACTCTAGGTGTTTTGAAATAATTATCGTTTTCAATACTTGCGGATTGGGTGTGATTGATTGATTTTTGATTGGATTGAAAATTCTTGACGTTTAGAATTTTTTATATCCGATTTGGAATCGGCAAAAATTTGGTGTGTTCAGAAAAATGAGATCTCAGATATTTTTCTCACTCAAAAAGTGAGCAGGCGAATCCAAGAATTCTTTTCCTCAGAGTTTTGACAGAAAAGCTGAGCAGTGCCGTAGCTACTCTGTTTTGTTAAGGGGAGCAGAGAAATTTTACAAATTTAACGTCTATTTCTAAAAAAATTGTCATTCGCCAGCCTTCAGATAACCTGAACAGAATGAACACAGATACCTACACTCATGGACGTATATATATGGACTGCTAGTCTAATGTCAGTTTCATACAAAAATTGTCAAAAAAAATTTCGCCAAAATAAGAGAGCGATGCTAGCTCTTCTCACGCCACTTCAGGAATTAACTTCTGACATAGAAGCTCGCGACATCTGTTTTTAAAAATTCAAAAAGTCGTATTTAGCGATAAACCAAACCTTACATTTTTAAATTTCCTGCACAGAAATGTGCGACATCTACGGTATTTTGCCTCTTATTTTTTTAGTGTTGGTTTGGAGGTTGGATATTCAAAATGAAACAATTCACATTCACCAAAAATAATAAAATTGGCCGCGTTCGAATGATAGGCCGATAGGGTATCAAATGTGAAATTCCTTTCAACAAAAGAATCAATTTTTTTCTGAACAATTCTTTTTTTTTTTGTCAAAACAAATCTTGCTAATTTAGCAAGATTCAATAAAGATTTTATACCGATTTGCAAACACACTAGCAAGATTTGAAATTTCTAAAATGTCAAACTCAAATTGAATCTCGAGGTGTTTTAAGAAAACAAATTGTGTTTTTGGTTGCAACGAATTTTCGGTGAATTTTATATTAAATATTTATGCTTTGTTTTTCAATTAATTATAATAATTAATTTCCAAATTGAATATTTTTTTGACGTTTTACTTAAAAATTGCTGTTGTCAAGGGCCACACACACAATCACAAAAAAAAATCGATTCTTTTCGTATTCCTTTCAACGACAGAAAAAATTCGATTCTTTTTAGAAAAATAAAAAATAGATTCTTTGGTTGAAAGGAATTCAACATGTTTTGCATCGGATATGTTTTCAAACGACCAAAACCGCATTGGATAGTTTTGTCTGGTATATATTTTTTTTGTATTTTATATATATTTTATATTTTATTTTGTTCGGTAAAAATCAAAATCTATGTAAAAACAAAACCACAAACTAGAAATCCCGCGCGTTCTTTTACCATTGCCACAGAAAGTGAGTGACTAGACGCTGAAAATCAGCTGACACGTATATCAGATGTTAGCTGTTTTTTTTCTCAAAAATCCGAAAAATTTTAAGATACCTTTCAGATTTATTTTGGAAAACAGCTGGTTTGTTTATCAGCTTTTTTTTCTTATAGGATAGGATACAACAACAACCAATCCGGATTGCTTTTGAATTTTACTCGAACGGCTAATAACAACACGTTGTTGTCAATGAAAAAAACACGTTATTATTATTTTTCTTGTCCTCGCTGCGGCAGATTCGCATTGGATCCTTTAAAGAACACGCGGAAATTCTAGTTTGTGGTTATTTTTATATGCATTTCGATTTTTACCGAACAAAACAAAACATAAAATATATATAAAATACAAAACAAATATAAAATATAAATACCAGACAAATCTATCAAATCCGGTTTTCGTTCGATGCAAAACGATCTTATATACCCTATCAGCCTATTATTCGAACGCGGCCAATTGTATTATTTTTGGTGATTTGTTTCATTTTGAATATCTAACCCCCAAACCAACACTGAGAGGTTTCATTTTTTTCCGCTAGTTGAAGTCAGGAGGGCTAGTGTCGCCGAGGCTAAAATGGAACCAACCTGAGATTGGCAACTAGCAGTCCATATATAAATATAATACGTCTATGCCTACACTCATTGACGTAATATATATGGACTGCTAGTAACCAACTTCACTCGTGTTCCAGTTTACAGCAGCGCTCTTGGGTCTTGGTGGTCATGCCATGAAACTCGCCATTATGAGCAGCCAAATATACACTATTATTGATGTATATTAGGTGCGTTTTATTGGTGATTTATAGCTAGTGCAGCAATCAGGTACCAACAAAACGCTCCGGCTGTGTTCAAAAACGCTTTAGCCACTTTTCGTTGTGTTCACAAAGTATTTCTCCTTCCGTGTCTCCACTAAACTACAAATATGGAACACATCCATTTTATGAGTGAAAAACAACATTAAGGTTCAAGTCATGAATAATTTTCAACGCGCCACCTTCATCTTCAAAGTTTCAACTTTCTTAATCCACTTCCATATCCACTATTTTACTGGCAAATTTATCGGCAGTAATTAATTGTTGTTATTGTCCACCTTTTACTGTGCTAGCTATAAATTTACCAATAAAACGTACCTATTTTAAGGTAATAATGCACTATATTGCCAAAAAAACGAATGAGAAAGATCAGAAAAAGTGAGTTCGATCAGAATTTAAAAAAATTGTTCAATTCGTTGGTCAATAAACCGAAAAAAAACTAAAACAAAGGTGTCTTTTATTCAATTTAAATAAAAAACGAACTTTTTCAAATGCCATCTACTGTCGGTTATTCTTAAATATTTGAATTTTAACGATTTTTTTTAGTAACGAATGTGGCCGCTCAGTCCCAAAAGCGCTGAGATTTCTTGGAACATTTTTCTTGCAAAAAATGTATGGAATTGACAAGTAACTAGCAGTACATATATAATACGTCAATGCCTACACTCGAATACAACCATGTGGCCTCAACGTATTAGCATGTCGACTGAGAGACTAAATAATTTATCTTTTCTGGCATTCGAGAACAAGCGACTTGATTTGTTAGACCTGGACATGCGGTTATTTAAGATTCAGTGCACTAAAAAATCGCAAAGTGCAATTATTTAAAAAATAATAAATAAATGTTATTGTTAAAAAAAAAATATAAAAATTGTGAGCGCAGTTCACATTATCTTAATTTTTATTGTCTTTTAATTTATGTCCTTTTTTCTAGTATAGGTTTCATATACGTGAAAAACTAGTGGAGCAAAATTGAAACGCCTAGGAGGGCAATGAAAGAGCCTGAGGGGCAATGCAAACGCTAGGGGGGGGGGGGGGGGGCATTTGCGTGAATTTCTACACATCAGAACAGGGTGATTATTGTTTTTGAATTATTGATTAATAATATGATTTAGTTTAGTGGGCTTTAGGTCAAATGAAAGATGTTAATTATTAAGCGACGTTTCGAGCATGATTATGCTCATCATCAGGCCTTTATTAGAAAAAATAAATAAATTACAAACATACATAAGTAATTACCAAATCACAAATACATATACTGTAATGTAAACTTACAAAACTTGTCAAGAACATTTAAATTTAAATCATCACAATCGAAAAGTGTATTTTTACTGAATTTAAACTACAAATAAAAAGAAAAATCTATAATTATTAATGTTGAATATTGAAACTAATATTTAATTTTAAATTACTGGCAATAACTGGCATTATCAATATAAACCTTAAACACATTCACTTTTATTAGATTTTTTATAATACGGTTCGGTCTTTTTATAAGTTGACTGTAAGTGTTGGAAAGGTTGTCACAATCAGATCTACGGTTCATTGCATTTGTATTATTTATTATGTGCAACATCTCCAGCAACATTCTCTTGGAATAATGCTGCTCCGTCTGCAAAATTTCAACATTGTCAAAGTCTGGTTTGTGTGCTTCTTGCATACAGTGGAGGGCAAGAGCGGTTTTTTGAGCAGCTCCATCGTTCAAGTCCGATTTGTGACCAGAGAGCCTGCTCTTTAGTTTCTGTTTAGAAGTACCTACGTATACAGAAGAACATGCCCCTTCTATCCCCCCCAAGCAATTTATCTTGTACACGATATTAGCCTTCTCCATCACATCCACTTTCCCTTTGGTGTTGGTAAATACTTTGCTTCTCAGAGAATTTGCCGACTTGAATGCAATTCTCGTTTTTGTTTTGTCTCTGATAGGCGCGGTATTGATGCGATTAGCGAGGTGGGGGATGAACAACATACTTTTGTATATCACCGTTTTTCTTTCTTCTTCTTCTTTGTCTTTGCTTTGTTTTTGATTTTGCTGTTGATTTTTTATAAGCTTCTCGATGATTGCAGGCGGGAAGGAGTTGGAGTACAGGGTGTTTCGGATAATATTTTTATTTTTCCGATGAAAAGAAATATCACTGGTCTCGAGCACACGATTAATAAAATTTTGCGCTGTGTTAATTATTACTTGTTTTGGTTGTTTCGAAAGAAAGTTTATAAGACGTCCTGACGAACTAGGTTTCTTGTACCAGTCGAATAACAATCTATTATTGCGTCTAATTACCTTAATATCCAGATAAGGGATCTCTCCATCCTTCTCCACCTCAACTGTAAATTTAATTTTGTGATTGAAACGGTTCAGTGCGTCAAGCGTGTGTTGAATTTGGTCTGATTTGATCACCACAAACAGATCATCAACATATTTCGTTATAAGTTTTGGTTTTATATCAAGCTTAGCCAAAACATCATCTAAGAGAGTTTCCATGACTATGTCAGCCAAAATAGGTGATGCTGGGCTACCCATGGGAACTCCTTGTTTTTGTTGGTAGATGATTCCATCGAATTCCAAATAATTGTTATCTATTATGCAAAATCTTAATATTTCGATAAATTTTGATTTCTTAATGTTGGTATATTCCTTTATATTCCGCCATTTCTTCGTTATGATGTCTAAAATCAAGCCGATAGGTATACTCGTAAACAAGGAAACGACATCGAATGACACCAATACCTCATCATCATCAAGTTGTAGTTGTGTAACTTTTGTTATGAAATCTTTTCCGTTTTTTACATTGTATTGGGAATCGCGTGTAAGGTTCTGAAGAATTTTAACCATGAATTTCGAAAGTTCATAACAGGGTACATTTATAGACGAACAAATAGGTCTTAGCGGCACGTTTTCTTTGTGTATCTTAGGGAGGCCGTAGATTTTCGGGGCGCTCGCTATATATGTTGTCATCCGTTGTTTTTCATACTCTGAAATGTGGTTCTGTAAGAATAAATCCTTAACAAAATCATTATTTTTATTTTGTAAAGTTGTAGTTGGATTATTTCTGAGTACTCTGTATATGTTTCTGTCTGTCATCAGTTCCTGCATCTTGCTGACGTAAGCTGTTTTCTTCATTGCCACGGTGACATTCCCTTTATCAGCCGGAACAATGTACACGTCTTTATGCTGTCTAAGAAATTTCTTCGTTTCATTGTAAACCTTGTTTAAGTACTTATCAAACAAAGATGTGTACGTTGATCTTAATTGACTCTGTAAAATTTCTGTGAAATTCGATCTAGCAATTTCTTGGTCACCCTGTACTAAAGTCTTGATCAATTCTTCTCCATCCGCGATAACTTTGAATAGCGGAAGCTCTCCTTTCATTATTGGAAGAACAAATTTAGGACCTAGTGACAGTAGCCATTGGACATCTGGTGGAAACACCACATCAGTGTTGTTCACAAACCATTTTTCTTGAAATTCTATGCCCATTTTACGTTTTAGATTTTCCTTTAGACATTCCAATTTCTTTCTGTGCGTTTGTTTTTTCTTTGCATTGACGGCATTGTATTTGTCTTCTTGAGTGTTGAAGAAAGTACGACACTCTTTGTGGGTTAATTTGTTTGTAATTAAGCACTCCAGTTGTTTAATCTCTTTCGATAGAGTTCTCTTTTTGGTTTGTTTGAGAGAGATGATCATGTTTAGAAGTTTTGTATGATAATGCTCAGTATGCGTCATAAGTTTGTTCTTCAGTTGTTTCTCTTTTTCATTATCTGAGAATTGGAATGTTGTATAAATATTATTTGTTGTATTGGCAATGAAGTTAGGAATCAAGCCAAATTCTCTGCATTTCAAAAGAAAAATTAAGGAGTTGTTATTTTTTGTATAAGAAAGTGTTGATTTGCTATAGTTCTTGAGTGTTTTGCAAGTTTCGATGTCATAGTGGTTGCTTATGTGGTTGTAGAAATCCATTTTATTGGTAACGGCGTGCCCTCCGTTGAATTAATAAATGATTATTTTAGTGACCTTTGTATTTAACAATATGATTTAGTTTAGTGGGCTTTAGGTCAAATGAAAGATGTTAATTGTGATTTGGTAATTACTTATGTATGTTTGTAATTTATTTATTTTTTCTAATAAAGGCCTGATGATGAGCATAATCATGCTCGAAACGTCGCTTAATAATTAACATCTTTCATTTGACCTAAAGCTTACTAAACTAAATCATATTGTTAAATACAAAGGTCACTAAAATAATCATTTATTATTGATTAATGTTTTCTAAACTGTTTTAAATTCAAACTCTTCTGTCTTCCATACCAGAAACTAAATTGTGTTAATAAATCAAAAAGTTATTTTGTAAACAAGTCGTTATTTTATTCGTTTTTGGTTGAGGTTTTCTTTTGAATTTATTTGAGTATTGGAAATGTTCTCTTTTTTTCATTTACATTATGGACACCCTAGAATAATGTCATATTTTACCGTTTCTCTTAAGCGTGTTTTACTGTATATACTAAATAACATACTGATTGAATTTCTAATAAAAAGTGTATTACTTTGTTAATTTTTCTATAGTGTCTTTATTTTTTTATTTTTACAGAATTATGTAGTTAATTCTGATATTATAATATTTAATAACAAAGATGAACCAATTAAGAAAATATGTTTATGTGGAGCGATTGAATATAATCATTGAATAATTACAAATAGGAGTTGCGATGAGAAACTACAAACGATATTGCCGTCTTCGTGGTCATGATCGGGAACATAATAAATAGGTGTGTTTTATTCATTGCTGCATAGCCAGTGCAGCACAAGTCTGAATAAAACGAAAGCTCTCTCTATACGTTCATTTCAATAATTGAAAGCTCTATCGCCAGCACAGCCATCTTTATTTTTACTGACTTCTTTTTCGCCAGCAATCAAATTGTTTTTGTTTGCCAAGGGAAATTTTGCTGCGCTGGCTATGCAGCAATGAATAAATCACACCTAATATTAAATTGTTGTTTGGTGCCGAACCCCGCTAAGCAGATTCAAATAGGGATATTTTTAGGGAAATTCGCTCACAATATACCTATTTACATACACACGGTCATTGAGTTTATACACATAGAGGAACCATTGTATCCATTGTATATAAAATCTATAGTAATATCATGAAGAGGAGTGACGGTAGCGACATCTTAAGGACATATGTTCGACTTCTTTGTGATGTGATGGTTGGAATCCCGAATATTCACAAAACAAGAAACGTAATAATAAAATAAGAACTGCATACTAATTTTATGAGAGTGCGAGGAAGTGAAAAAACGCAATAAAAAACTACAACCTTGACAAATTGGCTTCGCATCGGAAAAAAAATTTGGTATATGTAGGTATGCACTTTTGCAGTAGGTTTTTTTATTCATAATAATTGTAAAGGTCCCCTCGTAGTTGGTTTGGTGGGCTGATAAATTTTGTTGTAATAATAGGGTCGTTAAGGTTGAGGCCTTAAAATTTAGGTAGAATGTCGGGTTACATTTTTTTACGAAATCATTGCGGAGGAACATAAAAGTTTGTGTAAAAAAATGTAATTAATTTAAAATTAAATTGAAACACAAATTTAATTAAACAAAATATTTTCATGCACGTTTACTTGACCCTTTTAAGGAATCTTATTATGTTTGCAGAATTTAAATAATAGATTCTTCTCGCTCTATTTACTTATTCCCTACATTTAGCTAAGTCTCAATAGTCTAATTTGTGGCGATCTCAGCGACGCGTACAGGACACATGTTCGACTAAAAAAATTGTGTTCATGATAGTACTATAGATTTTATATACAATGTTGTATCATTGAGTTTATACACATAGAGGAATCACCTCGACCGAACGAAAATCTTGCGTTAACTGTTCGCTAGATGGCGGCTTAGCTTACCTAAAACTACAACCATTATTTGCATTAAATTGTGGAATCTTGTGGACTGTGTGGATTTTATTCCACACACCTACCTACAAACATACAAAACACATGAGTATGTATGGACATTGCACACTGAGCAGCGCCGTGAACATTCAGGTGGACTAGACATTAATTTTTTTTTTTTGGGATAAGGGAATGTGTTATTTTTTTTGTTGTATCACCCGAAGTATGTAGCTAAAAAGCATGAATGAATGAATGAAGGGTAACAAGATTACGTCCCTTCGGCTTTTAAAGTTTGTTGTTGTATTTACTATTACTAAGAGATATTTGTACACAAAAAAGGATGGCTTTGTTTACTTTTGGGCCGTACAAAATTAAAGTTCCTACATATTTTGTTGAAATTGTTTTTACTTTAAACGTGAAATTCTTGTATGTATACATATGTAATGTACAAATTGATGGCTGTAGGTAGGATTGTATGTAAGTATGTAGATATGTACATACATCTATGTATTTGGATGGTCGTATAGTTTTTTTTTTGGAGGTTTTCATATTCCGTCGCTACAATGCAGAACTAGTCTATAAGACTAGTGTCATAAGGAAACTTGTTGTGTTCCGCGCATTTTCTACATATTCAGAATATTCTTACGATCAGTAATTCCTTCAGAATTTAAATAATAGAATATAATCATAATATCGAAAGTTAGCATTTTACGCACTAAGGTTCTTCTTGAAAAATTTTGAAAATGTGACTTAGCTTAGACTAGTTCTGCATTGTAGCGACGATTTGGATGGCATCATTGTATATAAAATCTATAGTACTATCATGAACACAAATTTTTTAGTCGAACATGTGTCCTGTACGCGTCGCTGAGATCGCCACAAATTAGACTATTGAGACTTAGCTAAATGTAGGGAATAAGTAAATAGAGCGAGAAGAATCTATTATTTAAATTCTGCAAACATAATAAGATTCCTTAAAAGGGTCAAGTAAACGTGCATGAAAAAATTTTGTTTAATTAAATTTGTGTTTCAATTAAATTTTAAATTAATTACATTTGTTTACACATACTTTTATGTTCCTTCGCAATGATTTCATAAAAAAATGTAACCCGACATTCTACCTAAATTTTAAGGCCTCAACCTTAACGATCCGATTATTACAACAAAATTTATCAGCCCCCCAAACCAACTACGAGGGGACCTTTACAATTATTATGAATAAAAAAACCTACAATGTTGTGTATGGGTAAGTATAATACTTATTATGCTTAGCCCTTATCGTGCACAAGCTACAAAATAAAGCAGACACCCTTCTCACCTGCTCCTCTTTGTCATACTACTCTTGTGCATTCCTATTTGTGTTGCTTTCTTTTTTTGTGCGAACTTCTGTGGATCTTATTTTATTAAGTTCCACAAAATTTTAAAATCTCGATTTGGTGTATGCAGCGACACCTATTGTGCAGTTAACGCTAGTTTCGTGGTTCCTCTATGTATATAAACTCAATAGTACGATAAGCCCAAACTGTCGTCCCTGGGCGAAACGCATTTTGTAGTTGAGGTTACTTGAACTTTTAAATTTAATTATTTAATATTTGTTCTGTGTCAATGAAAAATTATTAAAAATTATTTTTATTATTATACAAATTCTATATACTATCTACTGAAATACATCAGCAGTAGAAGACTTAGCACTATTTTATTTGGACTTGTTGAATTATTGATTCAAAATAGCTTTTAACGGCCGGTTCGGGCAAAAAACAAAAACTTCCAATTTAATGATTAGGAACTCTATTCTGGTTGGATATAGTTCACACTAGATATTCGTCACGAAATCTATGTATGATGAACTGAACTTAACAAAAAATTGCGTATTGACAAAGGCCCTCACTAGTCAACTGATGAGTCCAAGTGAAATCGCCGGGACGAAATGCCAAATTTTTGTAGGACTAAAGGCCATTAAAAGCTATTTTTTTACAATCGCATTGTTAGGGACTAACAAACTGTATTACAAAGTGCAAGTAAAAATAAAAATTATCAGATAAAAATAAAAATCAGTATATATTTTAAATTTACAAAATTGTTTTTTTCAGTCCGAGAGGGTTATCCAACCAAGGATAAACGGCCGGACACGAGCTACAAATATTCATATATCGTACGCCACTGCTATCAATTTTACGCAATTGGCACATTTTAGCATTACAAGTCGACTGATGTTGCTTTGGGCAGTCTTTGAATGGTTTTCCTTCTACGGGATTTTGCATAAACTCAATTACTCTTGATGCTGAAACAAGGTAAACATCAGGTTTTCTGCTCAAATATCGAATAAATCTGCAAAAGATCAATGTATAATGTACATATATGTATAAATTGTTGTTATTAAAACAAGTGTCAAATAATAAAAATAAAAACAAAAAAGTAATTTAAATAAAAATGACAGATGAACAGAAGAATATGCTTGTTAATATCTTATTAAATCTAACGATAAGCGTCCACTTCCAGTGGAATGCTATCTAGATTCTAGATTATGGCTTGATCTCAAAAAAATCAGGCAATAAATCTAATCTACCTTTCTAACTGCAAATTTATGACGTACATACTAAAATACATACTACATGGTAACTTACTCCCTAAACGCCACAAAATAGTATTCGCCTTTTTGAAAGAAAGCTGAATGTAAGTAAATTCCAAATGGGGCACGATTTCCTAAGTAATGTCGATTGAAATTGGTTATCATCCAATCTAAGAGGTCCTTCGTATTATCATTTGGCATGTGGATACAAGCATCTAGCATAGCACATTTATAACCTTCAGTATCTTCCCAATTCACAAGAGGGTTTTCCCATAAGCCTGGGATAGAAGCATCAGGGCATTCTCCTATAGGACAATCTTGAATTGACTTATAATCCAATGTGTAGGGCCATAGAGGAGGTGAAGTAAAGCGTGTGGTTGGCCAAGAACTATCGTATAATAAACCTAACTGTTTAGCTGCAACAAATGAATTATTGCCTGAAATTTGAAAGTACGGTATTCGCATCCCCTTGATATCTCTTTTGTCAATTTTGGCAAAATGCTCGATCATCTCAAGTTGTTGACCGAATTCCTTCACGAATACATCCACTGATGCTTCCTTCCAGTATTTGGTTCCCATACCGTGTGTCATTGAGTGCAAAGCCAACTCATGTCCTTCTGCCCAGAGATTATGTATTTTGGTGTAGTCAGTATATTCGTGAGAAAAATAAAAAGTAGCACTTGGGCTGCATCCATCGGGATTGCGAATATTTTCAAACATTTTATCAAAATATTCATAATTAAGAGCTGTGACAGCATCATCAAAAGTAACTGTAACAAACTTTAATACAAAATAGTAGAATGATTAAACCATAACTTTAAATAAAGGGAAATAATCATACTTGTGGAATGTTTTTGGTTTGAATTTTTCCTCCAAGCTTATCGTCTGAACAGCGGCAGTTTGGAAGAGAGCATTTAAGGGTATCACAGGCCTCTGCCAATTTGAGATCCAGGTTTATAGTAGATAAATTTCCAGCTGTACCTTGATTAAATTCAGATTTTTGCCCAAAATCAGCTGCTCCTATAGTTCCCCTTTTTAAAATATCCCAAACGTAGGCTGCACGAAGTAGTTGTAAAAGCTCGATCAGAGCCAAAATCTGAATAAATACCTTCATTGTGTGGCCTTGTTCGAATAAATGAACGAATCTTACCTTATATACTCATGCTTTACTACGCAAGAGTTTTACGTGATGGAAACTTTGCAAGAATAGTATGATTTAACATTTATGTGATAAGTTATCATTTTAAAACGATTTCAATGTTTTGAAAGAGGGTGTGTTTGATAAAAATAATAACTTTATTTACCACTTAAAATCAAATTAATTTCGTATGTAGAAACTTTGAATCTTTCAAAGTTTCCGATTTTCGAATAATTTCACAGGCGAACAGTTACAACTCAACTATCCCAACTAAAAAACTCTCCAGAGGTAAGCTCTTGAAATTACAAAAAACCTTCCATAAGACTCTTTTATATCCCATTGCTATAATTAAATATTATTGTCTTGTTATGACACTTTCTCTCTTTTCCTCTCTTCAAAGTAATTAAATCTTATAGCTAAATAAATTTTTTTTTTCTTGGAATAGGATTGTATAAACTTACAGTCTTATAAGAATCCTTTTGTGAAAATTCAGCTCTAAATAGATGTTCGTAGTCTTTTTAATCCCATAACAACACTAATATAAGAGTTTTAGTCTTTTTATACTTCTATGAAAACCCTTACAAGATCTGAGTTTAATACCTCCTATATCAGAAGTCTAAATAACAAAAGTATTGCAATAGGAGGCTTTTGAGATCATTGATAAATAATTAAATAATTAAAATATGCATTATTTTGTTTTTCGAGGTAAATGTTCAAATTAGTAGATACATTTTCAACCGTATATGTTTTTTTGGTTCACATAATATGTGAAAAACAGTAAATATAAAGTATTGCCATTATAACGCATATAATAATAATTGATTGACTTACAAAATAAATATTCTCACACAAACCTTTCACACAAATAAACAAATAGTTTGTTTCTCTCTGAGAAAATGCTAAATGAGAAAGATATATATAATTTTTTAAAGTTTACAAAATATGTACTCTGCTCTCTTTTGAGCGAATGTTATTGGAAGAGAGGCATTCTCATAGCATGACTTAGTTGAGGTGAGAGCGAATCCCAATGGAAGAAACGCATTCTCATAGCAAGACTAAATTGACGTGAGAGCCTCCTATGTATAACTAGGCCATTTAACGCTTTTAACAGTGTTATAACAATCTAGTAGTATTCTTCAATATTATTTTTAGCTCCCTTACTCCCTTATTCTAGTTAAGCTCTTGGAGCATCTTATGGTAGGCAAAATGTTACTTGGGATGCTATATGTCACATATAAAAAAGTTATTCCGAAATCCGCGCAGGATTTTAAATTTGAGGTTTATTCAAAAAAAATGGAGCGCTTTACATTGTTATAACTTATAAAAAACATTTTAAAAAAATAATGAAGCTTTGGCGCTGATTTTTCGAATAAATCATTTTTAGCGATGAAGCATTTTTCATATGATGGCTTCATTAATCTTCAAAATTGTCGCATACGGATTTCGGGATTCAGAAAATGAATGAGTGATTGTTGAAAAACAAATGCATCCATAACGTGTCACAGTTTATTGCGGATTTTGGAAATTGAGCGCTGTGCCATTCATCGAAAAAGTGAACTTTCTAATCGTTCGAAACTGAAAATGCAAATTATTCGAAATCGAATTACTTTCGCATGAAAGCGAATTTTAAAATAAGGCTGATTGTTGACGTCGAAACAAAAACAAGGGTGGTAAACAATCTAACGAAAAATATTTGTTTAAATAGCTCCGAACGTGTACATAATAATATGTTCCTCCAAAGGATGAAATTCGATTTTCATTATGCGGTTACATTTTTGAAATTTCTGCATTTATTATTTATTTTAAACAAAATTTGAATATTATTCTAGACAAAACTCTAGATGAATTCGTGACCACCAAGAGTAAAAATTTGTTTTCTCGCTTGAAAATAAATTAATTATTCCTTGAAATGTGGCCTTCTAAATGGGAAATAAATTGTTCATAACCGCAGATGAAATCAAAAGGTCTGCAAGATTCTTGAATGATATAGCAGAAAGGGCAGTTAAGCTGGTTCGAGACTTTAATGTGGATAGGAAATCGTACCCTGACTGCAAAAGGGAAACATTAAAAAGGAAACATCTACTTTAATTATTACATATTTGATAACATTTATTGAATATGGATATTTATTGATTTGTATATGTTCTGAAAGAAAACAAAAACTTTCATTAATATACTTTAAAATGGTTCGTATTCATGTCGATTATGGAATCTGCAAAACTGGATCCACGGTGATTCACTGTTCAGTGCTCTCTTTTTTCTTCAGCCATTTGTAGTGAAAAGAAAAGAGAACACCAAACTGAGTATACGAAGAAATTTTAGTTTTCAAAATTTTTTGCTCAACGAAATAGTTCTGGGGGGTCATTCCGTAATTTACTGAACGATTATCATCAAAACGATAATCGTCGACGAGATCGTTCATTATTTGCTTCACGTATCTCGACTACTATCGTCTCGTCTATCGTTTACAGTTTGAGAGCGTTTGATGTAACTCAGGTGGAGCTGAAAAATCAAATAATTGTCATAATTGTCAATAAAATAAATTTTTAGAGTTTTTGTTTTGTGTTTGAAGCGATTAACAGATTTGATAGATAAATTGGTAATCAATAAGGAAAACATTGAAAAGAACTTAAATTCTTCAAAAGGTTTAGTTTTCTCACAGCGTGTATTGCTTGAGTTAGTAAATAGTGGTTTGGCGAGGGAAGAGGCGTATAAAATTGTTCAGAGCAATGCAATGAAAGTGAAACAAAACAACAGTGATTTTCTGGCCGAATTGAAACAAGATAAACCTTTACTTAAGGTTATTAACTCGGAAAAACTTTAATCTTTGTTTGATTTGAAATATTATACAAAGCATGTAGGTCACATACATAGCAAGGTTTTCAATTAAGCTGAGTAGCAATGAAAATTTGTTAGGGAAAAAGTGAAACTCTACACCTGCTGCTATAATATATCATAACCATGATCTTCATTTTCCAAATTTCCAATAAACATAAACGATGTACTTGATAAATATGCAAAAAATATAACTTTTTGAACAAAATATATGCGTTTACTTTTTCAAGGTTCATAATGTCATTTTTTCTGCATGAGTTGTTGTTGTAATTATTTTGGACACTGTGCTTTGCGCTAGAGCCAATGAAAAATCACATCCTGCTAACCATTGATACCCTCCGCTACCCAAAGTCTCAAGGGTAAGAGCAAGTCTTATTATTATTGACTTATTGACAAATTAATCGTTTCGATTACCATCACGAATGCTTCCTTTGATAGTCGAAAGCGTTGAATAAAACTAGAATAGATTTTTACAATTATGGATTTTTATGATAAAAATCATACTTACATATGAGTTGGAAGAGATAAGGGATTAGATTTATCTCTCAGCTGTCGTCGCAAGCGTATAATTTGTATTTTTTCATTTTCATTTTCTACAATAAGAAAATTGCTTCGCCGAAACATTTTAAACCCAATTTGTCAATTGAAAAGATAACAAAAATGTCAATTTTCAATGGAAACTCAATCGTTCAACTATACAGTACCTAAAAACTTCAAAATTTTTTTAAGACGATACCTATTTAGCTATCGTTCAAAAGCTATCGCTTTGACGATAGCGTTTCGACGATTATCGACTTACGTGAAGCAAATAAATATATCACTATCGCTCAAACGATAGCGTTTCGACGATTATCGACTTACGTGAAGCAAATAAATATATCACTATCGCTCAAACGATATCGTCTGACGATAATCGAATTACGGAATGACCCCCCTGGATTGCAAAATAAAAATATACTTCAGGCCAGGGCCGTAGCTTGAGCTGGTGGGGCCCCGGGGCAAGATCAAATATGGGGCCCTTTTTCTCAATTACTTCCTAAATATTGGTTAAATGAATTTCAACTTTTTACGTATTATGTTTGTATTTGTTAAGTTAGTAAAATTATTTCTACTTACAAAAATAAAAGCTAATTAAAAGTTTTCTTTCTTGCCTTGACAGAAGCGAACTCATCAATTACTTTACTTAAATCTATCCGTGCTCTTCGACTTTCAATAAATATCAATGATAAATTGCTGAGTCTTTCTTGCTCCATTGTGCTGCGCAAGTAATTTTTGATCAATTTCAGCTTCCAAGAGGCTCTTTAAGATTTTGCTGTGGTAACAGGATTCAGGAATAGTCACGGATATTATAAGAGCGGTGCATACATCTAGATAGCTCGAAGACAGTGAAGAATTTTTTATTATAGCCAACGGATTTTCTTAGATCCCTTTTCAGAGAATAACCAACAAGGAGAACAATAAACAACGTCTTTTTTGTAGAATAAGGAAGCCAATTCCGTAATATGCGTAAGCCCGATTTTGTGATCAGAGAGTAATACTTTTCAGAAAAACTGCGACCATTCTGCCCATTTGGATAAGGGCCTCGTGGTTAAAGAGGGCCTGAAGCAACCAAGTGTTTTTTTTACTACTGGATCGTTGATTGAATTTGGAAACTCATTCTGTTTTCCTAAAGAGACTTGATTGGAGTCTAAGTTTTCTTCATGGCCAGGTGTTTGTTCAGATATGTTAGTAAGATTTACTCCTGAAGAGACCTGATTGGAGTCCAAGTTTTATTTAGGGACAGGAGTATGTTCAAAAATGTTAGTAGGATTTACTACTGAAGAGACAAGTTTTTTTCAAGAGGTGTTTGATCAGATGTTATACAATAGAATTTTCTTATTATTATTATTTATTGTATTATTCATACTTGAATGTCAGTTAATTAGACTTGACCATTCTTTATTCCGTCAATTTCATTGAATTTCTGAACAACAACAACAACTTAAAGGTGCTATCACCAATGGTATACGAATTAATTTATAATTCGTTTTAATTAATTATTTGGCTAGAGATATAGCTATTTCAAGGGGTGCCAAGCCCTATCATCAGTCTCCTTATTAGTGGTGCTGAGCTTTAATCCAATTTTATTATGAAAAACTTTCTGCACACCATGAGATTCGAACCCACGCATATCTGATTTGCTCAGTCTTAGAAGTCGTATGCACTACGAATTCCACTACTTTAGACCACTGACGTCACAGGTCGAGAATTGTATCGTTTGTTTATCAAATGCATTTGGAGCATCAGCATTTTTCTAAGCGCCTTCAAGTATGCTGTCTTGTTCCGCCTCCATTTTTCTCCATACCTTATTTCAATAGACTACAATTCGTAGTACGTATCAAAGGGGGAGAGGTTGGAAGATCGGCAACTGACATTCAAGTATGAATAATACAATAAATAATAATAATAACTTAATAGTCTGGTCTGTTGCCGATCTTCCAACCTCTCCCCCTTTGATACGTACTACGAATTGTAGTCTATTGAAATAAGGTATGGAGAAAAATGGAGGCGGAACAAGACAGCATACTTGAAGGCGCTTAGAAAAATGCTGATGCTCCAAATGCATTTGATAAACAAACGATACACATCTCGACCTGTGACGTCAGTGGTCTAAAGTAGTGGAATGCGTAGTGCATACGACTTCTAAGACTGAGCAAATCAGATATGCGTGGGTTCGAATCTCATGGTGTGCAGAAAGTTTTTCATAATAAAATTGGATTAAAGCTCAGCACCACTAATAAGGAGACTGATGATAGGGCTTGGCACCCCTTGAAATAGCTATATCTCTAGCCAAATAATTAATTAAAACGAATTATAAATTAATTCGTATACCATTGGTGATAGCACCTTTAAGTTGTTGTTGTTGTTCAGAAATTCAATGAAATTGACGGAATAAAGAATGGTCAAGTCTAATTAACTGACATTCAAGTATGAATAATACAATAAATAATAATAATAACTTAATAGTCTGGTCTGTTGCCGATCTTCCAACCTCTCCCCCTTTGATACGTACTACGAATTGTAGTCTATTGAAATAAGGTATGGAGAAAAATGGAGGCGGAACAAGACAGCATACTTGAAGGCGCTTAGAAAAATGCTGATGCTCCAAATGCATTTGATAAACAAACGATACACATCTCGACCTGTGACGTCAGTGGTCTAAAGTAGTGGAATGCGTAGTGCATACGACTTCTAAGACTGAGCAAATCTGATATGCGTGGGTTCGAATCTCATGGTGTGCAGAAAGTTTTTCATAATAAAATTGGATTAAAGCTCAGCACCACTAATAAGGAGACTGATGATAGGGCTTGGCACCCCTTGAAATAGCTATATCTCTAGCCAAATAATTAATTAAAACGAATTATAAATTAATTCGTATACCATTGGTGGTAGCACCTTTAAGTTGCTGTTGTTGTTCAGAAATTCAATAGAATTTTCTATTTGAAGTTCTATGGCTTCGGTTTCTTGAGATGGTTCTAAAAATTAAAAAATATCTTTCCATATTTTGATTTCATGATTATTATTCAACAATAAGCCAGTTTACGTTTCTGAAATCTCAAAGATTTTGCTCCATAAATTTGACGGATGAAAAACAGGGAAGTTGAGCAAGATTTTTCCACAATGAATAAAAAGCAATCTTTACCACTTTTTTTAAATTTTTTATCTACGACTGCGATTAAAATTAAGAGTGAAACAAAATCAGTCCCACTTTTTTAAAGAAAAAGTGAAGAATTTAGCTGAGGAATTGCATTCCAGTTTTCTGAGTTTGGTGAGATCTCTGAATATTTGTTTTTATTAAACTCTCCTAAAACCCAATTATTACCACAATTTACGGAATGTCGTTCAACCATTTAGAGTATAAGAAAATCGACCATGGCTTAATGCCATAGTTATTTATGTAAGTTTCAAAACAACGATTTTAAAAAAAAAAAAAGTTAAAAAGATGCATAGGGTTGAAACCGAAGCTGTCTAAACCCGGTTTTGCGGGGTACGATTGGAATATAAATGCGGTTTTTACATACATATTTGAAATGAATGAAATAAATTTGTATTATTATTAATGAATCGTATTTTTACCAGGTGAACAATATTTTTTCACTTTACCACACCATATTTACTGTAAATGAACTACTATTTTATATTTATCTAACAAAACAAAATGTAAAGAAGCGAACAAAAGAGGTATAGGTATTTACATTCGCGTAAGCACGATCTTGATTTTTAATGGCACAAACTTTTACAACACAAACAAAAAAAATGTATTTATATTTTAAGTGTTCGGTACTAACCTGGTTCCACCATTTTTTGGCCAGCATGAGCTTTCAGTTTTCACTAAAGCCTAGTACATACTTCCTCGTGAAGTGAACAACCATCAGTGGATCAGAAAGTGAATTTTTGACACAATTTGCTTGACGTTTGCAGCTTGTATGGTAAAATCGTCAAAGCTACACCAAAAATCGAAGAGTTCCCGTACATTTTGCGCGTGAATATGGTTCACCGCTCATGAACGCAAACTCTTCACTTTTTGTCATGGCTTCACGAGCACGCTCACGGGTGAACAAAAATGCAATTTTGTATGGATTCACGACATGATTCACAAGTATGTACTAGGCTTAACCATGAACACAAGTTTTTCGAATTTTTGACCAATTCTTTTGATTTAAGTTGTTTTCCTGCCTCTTCTAGGCACCACTCGGATAAACTCGTTACATTTTGGTGACTTGAAATATTCATGCACAGTACTTCTATTCTTATAAATTGGTATATTTACAACAAAACAAACATTAGATGGTTCACGCTCGTGAATTTAAAATTTATTGCACAAATAAACATTTCATCAGTCAAATGGACACAAAACGAAAACACAAATACCTACTTGAATATGATGAATATGAGTGGGCACAGTTCAAAACGGTGCAATACATCTTTAATTGAATTTATACATGCTCAGTTTATAATACTCGTATGTAGTATCTAAAAATAGAGTTGGATTATGGTAGGGTTAGATTTTTTCGTCAGTTGTCAGTTTAAATAATTAAGAAAGTAAGATTGAGCTGAACGAAGCTAACTTTACAAGGTTAAAACTGATTCTAAAGATACATAATGAGATCTCCGTTGGGAGCCCCTCCTGGTTAGGGACCCCAGGGCATTGCCCCGGTTGCCCCAATGGACTGCTTCAGGCGTTGTTTCCGCCTCTTGAAGCTGTCGAGACATTTTGGTAAACGAGTCATCATTTTCGCATCTTTCGAGAATAGACAAATTAACTACTGCGAAGTTTTTCTTTTGTATCATTTGAAAAAAAAAGAAGTTTGAAATCGTTGTAAATATGTAAATGATTGCGTAAATTTACCGAAAAAAAACGAAGAATACAACTTTTCTAATTTTAAATAGATATTTGTACTTACTTATGTATGTATAAGTAACATGCATACTTACTTCTTAATCTCCAATTTTTTTTTTTTATCACATGAATGTGATATTGCTTATACCTGCGGTTTTAGTAAAAATTTAGTTTTTCTAGGCTATATATTTTGACTTTCATTAAACAAACATTTTAGCTCACCCAAAAAAACTTGGAGCTCACCCATACATTAGGTCCTATAGTTCTATGAAGCTAATATTTTGCATATGACCAGGTCTGAGAGGTACTAAAAAAAAGAGAGGGTATGCGTTACCAAAAAAAAAATAAACCTACATACATACATGTGACAGCAAAGCGAAAGGACCCATCCTATCCGCTATTATATTCCATACGTAACTCTTTACTGTATATTTTATGAATCAATAAAAAAAAGTACAATTTTTAATTAAACATTATTTCTTGCAAATAATATTTACAAACACTTTGAAAGTACCTATAACGAAGATCGTTTTGCCTTTTCCTACGTTTATATGAGCGGATTCAAGGATCGGATTCAATTTGAATCTAAATTTAGATCCAGGTATATCAGTATAAGACGCGGCTGGATCGAAATAATGAATTCAAATAGAATCGAAGTGAAATATTTATTTTTATCCGAATAAAATAAATTGGACAGCCAAAAAAACTATATAAACATGAAACGAACAATACCTACATAATCTGTAATTGAAATACACACACTCCAACAAGCAGCTAAAATATCGATTTTTTAAATCATCGATCTAGGTATACATTTATACTTTAGATTTGATCATGCGCGTAGTTAAGGGTGGGCAATGGTGGGCGGCGCCCACCCTAGAAATCGTATTGCCCCCCCTAGAAAATCGACAGTACTAACTTGTCATTCATTATAAAGACAACAAAATTTATATTTTTTCTACATTAAGGTTTTTTACCAGCTGGTCGTCGTATTTTTCTTAAGGTAGTGTAAAAAAACGCAAACATAATAACAACGTATCACTATGTTCGTACGTATGTGTAATACGTGAAAACTAATTGCAAACACAATACCTACAAACAAAGGGGTAATTCGTTTATATGCAGGATCGAAAATCCGACCCTAATCAAACTCGATCTTTCGTTCTTGCATATAAACCAGATATTATAAGTTATAAATAGGAAATATGGGGTGTCATTTAGGTTTTGCAGGAGTATGCGTTAAGAAAGGTATACTAGTCCAAAAATGTCATATCCACCACGCTCATCTATGTTTTCAGCTCTTACTGCAGCATACTACTGCTTAGGTAATGGATAACATTATTTGTCAACTTTAAACGCCGTTTTGAAAACCTACCATAAGCAAATGCTGTAGACGCTTTCCTGAAATTAAACATGATTACCTACTGCAGAAGATTTTATTAATAACTATAAAGATGTTTTTAAAGTTGATTGTGTAAGCACTGAGTGCTGAAGCTTTGATATTAAAAAATATGTTTCAACTGAAAAATTGCGAAACAAGCATCGAAAATTTAAAACAAAATGTTTCAAAACAGATGTTTCCAAACTTTTGCGAACTTCTTCAGGCAGCGTTAGCTCTTCCAGTGAGCTCCGCCAGCTGTGAAAGGAGTTTCTCAGCAATGCGGCGAGAACAAAAATGCTCCAAAATCGTTTCTCTAATGTATCACTACTTAATATTGAAAATGAAATAGTTAAAAATAAAATCACTTCCTAAAAAGTCCTGAGCCAGTTCAGCCAAGAACATGTAAAATTAAAACTTAATTAAAAAAACAAAAACTAATAAACAAAGTCTTTTTTTGTAAAATTTGGTTATTTTGAAAATCTTAATTTAGTGTATGCAATAAATTTTGATAAAATATACCAATTCTTTTTTAAATATCAACTTTTTTAAAAAACAATATTTTTGATTTAGCAGAGTATAGTGTGGTGTCACTTCGTATGAGAGTGAACTAACTCATTTATTACAACACTTATGGTTTTGACAAAAGCTCTATCTATAAAACCTAATGATTTTCTATTTAAAGTAAATATTTTTGAAAGTATTTTTATAAATATTATTAAAAATAAAATTTAAAACTTGCGGTGGTATATCAACTGGCTGGCTGCCCCCCCCCCCCCCTAGACAAAATTCCTAAGTACGCCAATGGATTTTTTTTTATTTTTTTAATTCGGATTTAAGTCTCCATGTAAACGTGGTATTTGAAATTGATATAACAATTTTCAATTTGGACATTGTGACCACAAGAGAAATCTGAAATTTATTTTGCATTTCCATTCTGAATTTTGAATTTAACAAATAATTGGTGTAATCAAGTCTATATACTGCCAATTTCACTGCGAAGTAAGCATGACATAAATGCCATTATAAAAACAACTGGGCACTGTATGAATTGGTATAAGCTGCATCCAAACTTTTTGAAATCCTAATTAAAAAAATCATGCTGTGTTGCTTATACTTCACTGTGAATATTGATGTACACTGGAAGCTCGGAAGCACAGACGCTTAATATAACGGCAAAGTGACGGACAGTACGACGAATTTACAACTTTCTATCATCATAAACATATTAAATTTTCAGAAAATAATAAAATGAACTCATTTTTTTTAATAACAAACAAAATGCTTGAGGGAGTAAAAGGACTCGTAAAAAGAGCAAGTAAATGTTTGTAACGTCTATTGGATATCTCATGTTATGTTTTATCTCCTTGTCACGAACATCGTGAACATTAATTGAACTCAAAGTAAGCTTAGGGAAGTTCCCAATTGATTTATTGCATTTGCATCGACTTGTCCTTCATCCATTTTCCAGTTTCAAGACCCTTGTGTGACTGACTTCTGCTCAAAGAATGCATACAAATGTAAATGACGAAAAGGAAATGCCTACACATCCGCATAAAATTCTGCAGAGAAGCGAAGCCGTAGCGCACATACATTCCTATCCCTTTTGTGACAAGGATCATTAGTTACATCCTTAGCCTAATATGTGTACTGAGGGCGGAAGGACAAAGTCAGTCACAAGACATATAGAAAACTATTCTTTTCAATTTCAAACCCGATTTACTTTTCGACTTTTAGTGTCGCAGTGCTGTGACAAGTCCTTAATAGTCCTGCCAGCACCCTTAATGTATAAGCAACGCAACAGCGGAACCCAGAACGCCGAAATGGAATTTCAATGAAATGCTAATTTAAGTCAAAGTCAAGAATAAAGGATATGCAAGACATGATACCATTGCGAATGCTAAAGTAAATACAAAAATAGAAGACAAAAAATGAGAAGAAATTATTACAAAAACAGGGTGATTTCAATTTAAGCGGACAAAATAATAGAGTTTTTCGGTATTTAAAGGAAAGATACAGTCTAAAAATTACATACTTCGAAACTAGTATTTTATTTTGACAATTTGTTTATTTAAAGTGCCAAGACGTAAAATTTTAACGCATGGAAAGCAATGTTTATGACTGTATTTAGATTATCAATGTTCAATACGCCATCACGAAAGAAGCGGGCACTAAAAAATATGTGCACGACTTGCTCTTATGTGCGATCACACTGTGTTTTAAAATTTTTAATATTTCAAAAACTATATTTTATCTTATAAAAGAAATAAATTATTTATGGGAGCCTATATTGTATATAGCACCTGCTTAAAACGTAGTTAAGTTTAAGGTTGTATTATGCGAGTAGGTACATTTATTTATGAACAATATAGCACCGTGTTGCAAATATGCATAGAACTTACAGTTTAGACTGAAAAATTGTAAAAATAAATATATATAATTAAACATAAAGACGTTCGTTTTCCACTTTGAGACAGTTAAAAACATGGCTGAGGGCCACAACTTTTTATTCATATAAGATGGTTAATAATGAAAGAATTTCATTTTGTGCAAGTTTTGTTTTAGTGATACCTTAAAAAAAGCTTCTACCAAAATGGAGGTAGGGCCCACCCAAAAAAAATTCTTCGTACTCTTCTGCTGGGTGAGGGCTTATTAATTTACAATCTAGACATGGCATGGTTACAAATAATTAGGTCTGTATTCAACGAAACGAACGCCCATTACTTAAAAAGCCCATAAACCTATTCATCAAGCAATAAAGGTGAATATTTATGAGCGCTAAAAAAAAGGTGGTCACGACCATAGTACTACCTCTTTGAGAATTTACAAAAACGAAAAACAAGTGTTCCTTGTCTGCTGAAAAGGGTTTAACAATCCGCGGGCTCGGCGAACACCTGAAAATTCAGATTTCTGAATTTTTCAAGCTTCTGATTGGTCAGCAGTCAGATGACTTTAAAAGTCATTTAACTTTTTATGACAGCTGCCCAATCAGAAGCCAGAAAAATTCAGAAATTGAATTTTCAAATGTGCATTGAACCCGCGGAATCTCATAATGTCATCTCTCATGTCATAAATTATAATAACAATACACAAGTAAATTGTTTCTTTCAATGGTCTCTTCTGAAACATGCGAGACGTCGCGTCAACCGACAACTGTGCTCCAGCATTAATGCGGTGGCGTGAAAACGAGGCGTCCGGACGCAATTACAATATCTCGGCTAAATTAATATCCCGTGTTTTTATGAATGAAACATCTATATAATAATAATAATAATACCCTCGGGGGATGTTATTTCCCTATAGGACGTGTCCTCAGGTGACGGATAGAGGAATGCTCGGTAGATATACCGGGTAGGTGGGAAATAAAATAACACCCGTGGACCAAACAACAAACAAAAATCCTACATCCTAGACTGGCAGCCAGAAAGCATGTAGGTAAGCGTCTGTACTTCAGGAACAAAAACCCAAACCATACTTTGGAGAAAAATGCAAAACGAAAACTGATTAAACCGAGTGGGGATATCCACTCAAACGTCGGTAAAAGCCACGGCTACTGGTGCGGGCTCGACTCTGCAAAGAGAGGAGTCACCAGGGGCACCACAAAAATTTCTATTCCCTGCAACAAGTGCTTCCCAATCTAATCTTGGGACCACCAGAGCAGGCCGTCCTAGACAAAGTATACAATGGACTAGCGATATGAATGAATATGTCCTGCGTTGCTACGACACCACCACCAAATGTGAAAACCCAGGAAACATGATTATTTACAGGAGGGAAATGTTCAATAAGTTCATTGGAAGATACAGCCATCTTGAATGAAGAGTAAACGAAACTTAGCCCGCTGAAAAGATGTAATTCTTCAAAATGATTATGATGAAATCAATCGAAGACAGCGAATTATGGCAGAAATTCAAGTTGAGCTTGAAACTATCACCCAGCCGCCACCCCCAACATCAAGCGAACAAGTAACAGTCACGTCCTCTACATCCGAACCGCCCACACTACCCGCATCTTCGAATCGCTCTATTTTCCAAGTACTGCAAACAGCGCCTGAAACATCATCCAGCGCAACCACAGAACAATTGACTATGCAACGAACAACAGTCACAGAAACAAAAAAGCTTCGAGACATCTTAAACCTTACACTAGTAGAGTTTGAAGTTATCGAACCATCTCTTAGCCCAAAAATTCCTAGGATTTATGATTTAAAGAATTTTGAAAAGGTAATAGACGTCATCAACACCGAAATCCTGCCACACCAACTAGGTGAAGACTCAGGAATAGAACGCATTAATGACCTTTTGTTCGTAAGTGCAGTTTATATTCTACAAGCGTTAGGTAAAGAACCAAAATTAATGGTGGAAAACCAAAGACAAAACACAAGGAGAATGGAGAAACTTGAACCGAAATGGAAAACTAGACTCAGCAATAAGGTTAAAAATCTGAGGCAAGATATTGCTAGATTAACGTCCTTTCGAGATGTATCAACATCTAGTCGCCTCCGCAGGCACATTAAACAACTGATTTCACCAATGCGCCCCGAAAACAAATAGGGATGAGATTGTAGATATACTCGATAGGAAATCACAAAAACTATCTGCAATAGCAAAACGCCTTAAGCGATACGTAAAATGTGGTAACAGAAAGGCTGAGAATGCCTTATTTTTGAAGGACCAAAAAGCCTTTTATAGAAATAGTGTAGGAACACCGACAATCGAAACAGAAGATGTTTACCCGCCGACCGAATATTGGACGCAGCGCGCGATGCGTCGCGCGTACCGAACCATTATTTTGGTAATAGTTGCATCCTGTATTTTACATAACATTTGTTTACAGAGCAATGACATAGAAGAGGAATTCTTAATAATGGCGGACACCGACTATATTGTAGAAGACAGCGATACATATACCATTGATTTACAATCAGGACAATCCAAAAGAGAAATGTTATTACTCACTATTTTAATAAAACAAGAAAAACTAAAAAAAGTCTCTTCATTCAAGTTTCGAAGTTACTTTTCCTATAATTAAAAATTTGATCACATTCATTGGTTCTTAATCTAAAAAAAGGTAGGAAACTTCATAAATAGGTCGGCACAATACTAAAAACTTAACCAATACTTATATTAATATGTTTATTAATAGTCTATAGTTACAGCCTATACGTTACTATAAAAAAGTTATAAAATACAAAACTTTGTTTTAAGACTTTATCACATTCAGTTTTATACATACTTAAATAACAAACAAAAACATAAAAACGAAAAGTAAAACAAAACTATATTAAAATTAAAAAAAAAAAAAACATTTCACAAAAACATAGACCGAGAGCCCACAGCAGACTTTTTATTTGAAGGGCGTCGAAAGCTTGAGTAAAGGTTATTCAAAAAATGTTATTTATTTTGAATAACTCAATCAATTTTTTGAATAAACTTTAGGTACTCAGGCTTTCGGTGCCAATACTTCTTTTTTTAACATTCTTCACACCCAAAATCTGTAAGTCTATCAAAAGTAAAAAAAAGGAAAGAAAATAAGCGAAATCACTAAAATTCTTCTAAATTTTGTCAACCATTTGGAATATATCCAGAAACTTGTTGGCTACTTCCTTCGGCTCTCCACTTTGTCTTCAGCAGCTGCTCTTACTTTTCCTATTAAAATTGGTCGTGAAAGATGGTTCGTCCAAGGCAACATCTAAATCCAAGTTAATGGTTTCTCCAACCAGGGGCCTAATTCCGTAAAACGAAAACAATTAAACGATATCGTTTTGACTATACACATCTCTATCACATCTAAAGAGAAAGATAGGGACAGCTATTGCCAAAACGATATGGTTCTATCGTTTTCGTTTTACGGAATTAGGCCCCAGGTGATCGGCTATCTGAGCTTCCCCATCCTCCGAAGAAAGTATAGCCGAGGGTTTATCTCTGGGGCGGAGTATAAATATTCGTGGAGGTCGAAATATTCCCAATATTTTTTTGCCTGGCCGGTTTTATCATTTTCTTCCTTCACTTTTTTATACGTCTTTTTTAGCCCTTTCCATTTGGAGTCCACTTGTTCAAATGTAAAATTAACGTTGAATTCCTGGTATATTTTGTTGGCGATGATTTGGTTGACTGTTTTTTTGACAGACATTACAGGCGGTCATAATTTTCTTTTACTAAAGAAATTAAAAAGACAGTCATGTTTCTCGTCCATTTCAAGCGTCCTGAAATAAAACCAAGCCTTAAAAGAATATATTTTATTAGTTATTTCTTATAGACCGACTATTCTCTTGCGCCATTTCAATTGTTTGATATTTTTTTTTTAATTTTACCTGTCAAATGCTTGTGTTCAGCATTCAACTCAGTCTGCTCAATTATTTTATTCTGAGAACATGTTCAGAACGAAAAAGAAACACAAATTTGAAGCTCTATTAGGTGGTGAAAACTGAGGAAGTACATTAGGTGATGTAAGAGAATGACTGATTCAAAATAATCAGCAAAAAAATTGTAAATAGTGGACAAATCTCTGGAAATGCTGCCGGAAAACTCCATGCAATTTGGTAATTCAGTAAATTTTTTCTTTGTATTGATAAATTTCCAAAAATGTTTACTATCAATCTTAATATGTGATTCAGCATTCAAGATAAAACCATTATATAAAAATTTATTTACTCTTTCTGTAAGGTTAGATACTTATGATGGTTAACTAGAATAGTTCTATCATTTTTATAATTCTTATAAGCTTCAGTTTTTACTTGCGATATACCTATAGGAACTATATGGCAAGTTATGGATTCGTAAAAAAAATCGAACTTGGGATTTTGATTAAGGTTGACATTACGATGATAGTGAAGTCGAAAAAAGTAGGTCCCGCAATTCTGTCCGTCTGTCTGTCTGTCGATTTTCTTCAAATTTGGTACCTAGCGTTTTTTGGGCATTATTCCCAACCGTTTTTTTCATTTTTTGTTAAAGACCAAAAACAACGGTACCTGCCATACAAATTTTTTCTTACCAAAAAAATGAAGATCTTATTTTTCTCAAAAACAACTTTTTTTAAAAAAAATTCAGTAATTTTTTTACAAAAGGCAACCATTTTGTAAAAAAAATTTCCAAAAAATGATTACAAATGGTACCTCCCTTAGAACTATTTTTTTACTTTCGATTTTCTCAAAAACGATTGAACTGATATTCACCATTTTTTTTTGGAGAATGTTTGAAAAAGTTTTAAAAGTTTGGTATACCAACCCAGCAGTTTTTTAACATTGTCTAGCAGATTTAAATTATTTTTGTAACCAAAAATAACGGTACCTCCCATACAAATGTTTAAAAACCGGTATTGAAAATCTACCATATTATTAAAAAAAAATGTCTACGGTTTAGAAATGGTACCTCTCATAGAACCATTTTTTTTTATTTTCGACTATCTCATTATCAGTTGAACTGACTTTAATGAATTTTTTCGCACAAAAGCGAAAATTTTTCGAAAATGGGTAGATGATATTTTTTGTTAATTAATTTTTAATTTCCACAATAATAATGGCTAAAAAATTGCGTACCATTTTTTTTTTTATTTTATTTTTTCAAAATTTTATGTACACGGTGCCCCGAAACTCAATGTCAAGCGGGTACCGGGTGATACGGTAGGTTGTACCTGTACTGGGAAAAATAAAAAAAAAATCCATCTCACTTGGTTAAGTAATAATAGCAATACAGTAGTCCCTCGTTAATGTGAATTACCCATAATGCGAATTTCTCTAAAAATATGTGAATCGCCAAAAATTTACATTGTCATCTCTATAAAGTGAACTTTGAATTTTCTCTCTCTATAATGTGAATTTCTTTTGTAAAAGTATTTATCTTTTTCTTATTCGGGCATGCAATTTATAGGTGATAGCTAACTGTTATTTGTATAGACATGTCTTAAGAAATGTTGAATTCAGCTGCAGGCTGGAGATTTATGTGGATATATTTTACATTTTTGTACTTTTTGTTGATCAGTTCCGGTCAGAGCTATCATTTTTCGTTGAGTTGTGTTTTACTTGGTCTGTGTTTGTTTATTTCTGCTCTGGGTCCTTTTGTGTAATAACATTGTAACTTGTAAGTGCATGTGGCAATGGCACCTAAACAAAAAGCGCATCGGTTTTTATCTATAAAAGATAAGTGTCAAATTTAACCGATTCTAATTATTTATTTTTAGTTTTTTTAAATGAAGTGTACTCGCAACTACTAATTGTATTTTATTTATTTATTTTTTTGTGAATTCAATAAATGTTGAAACTGTACTTTAAAAAAATATTTTGTGTTGTATTCAATGGATATAAAGATTATTTTAATTAGTTTAATGAGAGTTGAAAAAAGTTTCAGTAATGTGAATCCCTCTAAAATCCGAAAACGTCTTGTTTTAATTAGTTCACATTATCGAGGGACTACTGTATTAAGAAAAATAGTGAAAATCGATACCCTGGCCACATTTTTAGAAACAGTGGTCCTAAATTTTCAAAATTTTTACATTGTTATTTTTGTTACGTAATCCTAAATAACCATAACCATGGTGTACGTAACATAAACAGAGGCACTTTAATCAGACACTGTTTGCCTCAAATTATAATGAGACAGATCTACATTACATAATATGGTATTCCACAACACAAAAGGGTACGATTACAAGGAGTTGCGAGTAAAAGAAGGAATGTAGCGTACAGAACGTAGATCGTAGCGTACCATATTATGTAATGTAGATCTGTCTCACTCTAATTTACGGCAAATAGTGTCTGATTCTAGTGCCTCTGTTTATGTTACGTTACGTACACCTCGGTAAAATCGATTGTTGAGTACAAAAAAGCATTATTCTTGTAAAAGTGATTGAAGTGAACTGAGGTCCTTTTTGCAAATAAAAAAGCAATAATAGTTTTTACGAATGAATAAGAAGCAAGAGTTGTACTATTTTCAAATCTTGATGAATTGGGCCAATTTTTAAATAACTTGCCGAGGATAGTGTTATATTTACATTTTTTTTTAAATATGAAGTGTCAAAGTTAGATTACAAACATTTTTTGAACCATGACTCAGTGAAACTTTTTTTTTCTCACGAAACTTACAATATTTATTTTTAAATTTGTGATTGCAATCAATAGCATGGTTATTAAGGATTAAGCAAAAAAATAAACACGTCAAAATTTGGAAATTTGTGACCACTGTACCTCAAAATGTGGCCTAGGGTATCAATTTTCACTATTTTTCTTAATATAGCTATTATTAAAGTGGACCGTGCCCATTGGATGGTTTGCAGCCAGGGGGTATACCGGCTATATTCTTTGATACCAGCTCGAATCAAAGAGTAATATAGACCTTACCATATTTGTATTTTGTATTTTCTTTATTGAAGAATTCTTACACATTAAGGTATGGTATCTTATTACCTAGTGATAAGCTTTAATATAAAACAATGTTTTGAAAAAAGAAAAAAATAAGTAAGTACTTGAATGAAAAGTATTATTGAACAATTTTATAATTTATACCTACTTTATGAGTTAAAATGAACATATTTATGTATTTAATTTAAATATTTAATTACAAAATTAATAAAAAAATCTGTAATTTAAAAATTTAATTAAAGAATTAGTAACGGAAAAAAAAATTAAAATTTTAAAAATATTATATTAGTCAGAATATGATTGAAAGTAGATGTGTAGCTCTTTCCAAAAGTTTTCAATGCCCCGCACCCTCATAACATGCCATGGTAAGGTGTTCCACAAGCGGATTGCGTTGATGAAGAACTGACGCTCGGAAGTCAAGCAAGAAAAACGAGGATGAATGAGCTGTTCCGATCTATCAGAAGAGGTCATACGTAGTCTGTTAAAGAGATAGCGAGGTTGGTGTGTTTGAATCACATTAAACAATAAAATTAAGGTCCTGTAGCGCAGCAAGTTGTCATAGTAGTCTGTTAAAGAGATAGCGAGGTTGGTGTGTTTGAATCACATTAAACAATAAAATTAAGGTCCTGTAGCGCAGCAAGTTGTCATAGAATAGTGTTATTGTAGGCAACGTTAATTTTACGTCTACTGGCTGCGTCACTTTTGCAGAATAGTTCACATCCGTAGATAAGAAAAAGAGTTTTTGCCAGCATCAATCGCGTTCTTAAAGGTGTGAATTATTGTATGGATCTTAGCATGCGAAGAATACCATGAACTTTCCCAACTGCCACATTGATATGGGTATCCCAATTTAGTGTCCTATTAAATATGATTCCAAGGTTTTTCACGGTTTAATATATTCAATAGGAGTATTATTTAGCATTATGGTGGGAAAATATGATAGATCTAAAGATTTTCTACTTATAACTATGCATTTACAGCCCTATTAATAATCACCAAATAGACATGAAACAACACTAACACATGTTTTAACTTATAATTCTTAATAATAAACGTGTATTAGCCTTAAATGACATTTGACAATGAGCGGATAACTTATCTCACCAATTTTGGTGTTCAACGAGCGGATAACTTTACCGTTCACAATTCAATTCAAAGCTGACTGATATGACAGTAAGCTTTCAAAAATGAAAGAACTACTTGAATATGTAGTAAAATTGAGGGAAGGGCTGCCTACTTTTCGGTATTATCCAGTGAACCGATATAATGAAGACAGAATAAGTTTATTAATATTTTATTTTATCAAACGGATAAGTCCACTATCCATGTGTTAGGTAAAACGTGTATTTACGAACGGATGGTGTATTTTTATTAATAGGGCTGTTAGACTTCTGAGGGTTTAAAAACAACCCATTTCTTAATGACCACGAAAAAACATTTTGCAGATCCAGGTTTATAGAGCCGGCGCAATCTTCAATCAGACCGAGGGGACAACTTTTAAATAATTGGACATCGTCTCCATACATTTGAACCGATGAAGCAAATATTTGTTGAGGAAACTCATTAATGTAGAGGGAAAAGAGAAGAGGTCCAAGTATTGAGCCTTGAGGGACCCCGCGAGTTGTGGAAAGAAAAGTAGATAGGTTATTGGCGACAGCTTGTTTTCTATCAAAGAGATATGACCGTAGTAAACTCACAGAAGAAGGAGAGAACTGGTATAAAGACAAGAGCTTGTTGCATAAATTAATGTGATCTATTGTGTCAAAAGCCTTCGAAAAATCTAGAAGCACCAAAAAAGTGACACGATCTTCATCCAGAGCCTGCCTGATATCTTCTACGACGTTAATAAGAGCAGTGACGCAAATATGCTTAGGTCGAAAACCAGATTGCATTGGTGAAAGAATATTTTGGGAACTAAGATGAGCATTAATCTGCTTCTGCATTATTTTTTCAAATACTTTTTTTTTTATTATTATGCGGAGCTCTGATATGGCGGACCCCAATATTTCTCTAGCTACCCGTAGTACCAAATATGCCAAAAAAAACATTAAACTAAAAAAAAACAAAAACTTTTAAAAATTCAATACGCCGCGTGAAGTTACCGCGAGCGAATATGCAGATCGCATGGAGAGAGATCTCCGTGGAGAAGATCTGAGACCGGATATCAGTAAGTACCTGAAGAGGATGCCTTACGGGAACTCACTGAACCGGGCAGAAAGGGAGGATCAACCTCTGGTCAAGGGAGAATACCTACTAGACAAGAGGAAAATGCGACCAAGTGCACAGCGTCCACTAGTAAAAGGAGTTTGCCTGCCATGCAGGTGGTAGCTGCCACTAAAGCCATCTAAACTAAAACCATCAATCAACACCTCTAAACCACCAAAGAAGCCACAAAGCCGACAGAACCGCAGAATTTTTTCGCTTCCAGAATCGGGCAAACCAGGTGCTCTGGATGACCCTCTGAGAAAAGGACTAATTGGGGCAGGCAAAAAGTGATACTTCAGATTCCTTGCAGAGGGGATGTCCCCGCAGGAAGCCAGGAAGAAGGTGGATGACAAGAGAGAAACATTTAAAAGTGAAACTGAAAGCCTAGGCCAGGGTAAGAGGAAAAGTAGTCAAATAACTCCTCCCCAAAGGCAAGAAGCTAAAAAACCCAGGACAACGGCAACATCTTCTGCAGGTCTAACCACTGCGAAGACAAAACCCGTTGAGCATAGGCTCTCTTATTCAAGTGTGGCATTGAGCGTCAGAGTTGCTTTCCTGTCGAGGGAGTACCCTCAGGCCGTCCTGAATGCCAAAGAACTGATGGCACTTGAGAAAGCTATCATGGAGAAAGTGTCTCTCGGCTGGAAGGATAAGCTGAAGTTCAACGGCTTGCATTTCAGAACAGGTCTGCTCTTGGTTGGCTGTGCTGGACCAGATACAGCGAGTTGGCTAAGAGAGATTGTACCGAAATTGAGCACTTGGAAGGGCATCGAGCTAACAACGTGCAGGGGTGACGATATCCCCAAACTGCACACGATAACTTTGTTCCTGCCAAGAAGTATGGTGCAAGATGACAAGAAGTCCTTGGCACTTGTGCAAGCCCAAAATGATGGACTTAACGTCCAGGCCTGGAAAGTAGTAAGAAGCAAAGCTGAGGGAAGAGGCCAACTGCTGACAATTATTATCGACACCAAGTCAGCAGAGACCATAGTAGCAGTAGACCATCAGCTGCACTATAAGTTTGGCAAAGTAACGGTCTATGGTCTTAAAAAAGCGGCAACCTCTAGCTCCTGCGATCCATCCAAGAATGCCTCGAAATAAGGTCCAACATAGGAAATCCTGGAAGTTGAGATTCCAGGTGGTAACATTACCCTTTCCCACCCAGCATCAACCAAACTCAGCCAAACTCCTACTGCTTCTCCAGCCAACATCCCAACCCTGAATATCCCACAAATCTTACCGTCTTCCTCCCCAAAGACACCTCCTACCTCCCCTCCTCTGACACAGGTTATGTCACTGGCGGACATGGAACTGGGTCCAACAGACGAAGAGATAGAGGGTATAGACCTCTCTCCAAGTCCAATGGACCAAAATGAGATTCCTAATAAACAAAAATGACCGGACGTGGGATCAGTACCAAGCTAGCTCAAGTAAACATCCACGCCAAACCTGCATCACCAGTTTTAGCTAGGAAGTTTGCTACGGACAACTTAGGGCTAGCACTGATCCAAGAACCCTACATTAACAGGGGTCAGGTAAGAGGGTTGAGAAGCAGCGAATCTAAACTGATATAGGACACGAGAAAACTCACCCAGAACTTGCATAAAAATAAGAAATAACATAATTTTATATGTCTTTCAGAATTTATGACAAGGGACTTGGTCCCGATACAAGCCCAAATTAACATCGAGGGAAGTATCCGGACAATGGTTGTAGCAGCAGCCTATTTCACCGGTGACAAAGACAACATCGCACTGATCGAAGCACAAAGGTTAGCGCAATACTGCAACCAAAGGAAGCTACCACTACTATAATCGGATGCGATGCAAACGCCCACCATACGAACCAACAAGTTATGCCCGATGATGGTTATTTAGAAAAATTATGTTGTGATATAATTAGTAGTAAAAATTAAATAAATAAAATTTGTTTTTTAAAATTAAAATTTTTTTTAAATCATGTTATTTTTTATTGTTTTCATATATCCATATCAAATACAACATGGAGACCACACCACAAAGAAAAACTAACAGGGAAGACCGGAAAACAGCCGCAACTATATGTTCAAGTAAAAGGATATAGTGGGCGATTAGCACCTTCCAACCTTTTAAGTCAACAGGGGTAGATTGTATCTTCCCAGCTCTTTTACAAAAGGGGAAAGAAGTTCTCATGCCCTATCTTATTAGTATCCTTCGAAGTAGTATTGCTCTTGGGTACATACCAAGTCTATGGAGAAGGTCTAAAGTAATTTTTCAACCCAAAATTGGGAAAAAAGATACAACCCATCCAAAGTCTTTCAGGCCAATAAGCCTAACATCTTTTATACTGAACACCTTGGAAAAAATTATTGACAACTTCATATGATCTGAAGTTTAAATACATAGGCCTCTTAATCGGCGACAGCATGCCTATAGAGCGGGTAGATCTACAGAAACCGCACTATTCGAGCTCACTAATACCTTACAAAAAGCTTTGGACGCAAAAGAAACAGCATTAGCTGCTTTTTTAGATATAGAGGGGGCGTTTGATAACACCTCCCATGATGCAGTCAACATTGCCCTTGTAAGGAAGTGCGATCCCATAACCATAACCAGATGGATCAATGAAATGTTAAGCACTAGAACAGCAGAAGCACAAGCAGGTACAACTGTACAGAAAATCACCACTACAAGAGGTTGTCTTCAGGGAGGGGTACTATCACCCTTGCTTTGGAGTCTCGTAGTAGATGAACTGCTAGAAAATCTTACTTCCCAAGGAATACACTGTATCGGCTTCGCTGATGATATAGTAATCACAGCTTTAGGGAAGTTCGAAGAAACTCTTTGTGATATAATCCAAAGAGGACTAACTATAACTAGGAAATGGTGTCTATCAGTAGGACTATCAATTAATTCCACTAAGACGACGATTATACCATTTACCAAAAGGAGACTTCTACCGCGCATGAAGCTTATTTGATTAGCTGGCGAAGAAATCGAAACAAAGAGAGGTAAAATAACTAGAAATTACACTAGACAGCAAACTCCTCTGGAACAAGCACGTACAAATAACAGTCGGGAAAGCCACAAAGGCCCTAATGATATGCAAGAGACTTGCAGGCAAATCATGGGGTTGCAAATCAAACATCCTCAGATGGATGTACACCATGATGGTAAGACCGATCATTACCTATGGTGCAGTTGCATGGCACAAAAGAACCGAATTAGTAACAACTACGAAAGTACTAGATAAAATCCAAAGGCTCGCATGTATATGCATCACTGGAGCAATGAGAACTTGCCCTACAGCAGCTATGGAGCTAGTTCTTCATCTGTCTCCTCTACACGAGGTCATTGAAAGTGCTGCAAAGGGAGTTATCATGAGATTTGCCAAAGAGGGAACTGGGAGAGGTAAATGCATAAGTTTCAGCACAAGATATATCTTGCCAAAGTCCGCAATAACAAACCTCATTGACACTTGTCAGATAGCCAAGCAGCACTCAAAGCACTCAGCTCCTATTCCATCTACTCCAAAATTTTATGGGAATGCATAGGCAGGCTTAATGAACTTGGCAAAAACAACAATGTCACACTTCATTGGGTACCTGGACACGTTGGTGTTCAGGGTAATGAAGAAGCAGACTCCCTAGCAAAAATAGGAGCAAAGACTACCTTAACGGGACCTGAGCCCTATTGTAGCTTGGGAGAAAATGTTATCAAAAACAAAATCAAAAAAGAAGAGGGGGCCAATAGATCAAAAAATTGGAAGGAACTCCCCAAGCTGAGGCAAGCCAAACTCCTACTTGGGAACTATAACCAAGAACGTTTTAATGACTGCATCTGCTTAAGCAGGAGCAACCTCAGGATCATAACGGGCCTCCTCACTGGCCATTGCAAACTAAAAAGGGACCCAAACATTTTAGGCCTAGTAAATAGGGCAATATTCTAGAGGAAACACCAAACCACATATTAGGCAGTTTTGATGCACTCGTGCACCAAAGAAAGAAACACCTGGGACGATACCAGGTGGAGCAATGCAATCTATCCTCCCTGAGAATACCCCAAATTCGGATGATGTACATCGCATTGGTGTCAAAACAATTTCAGAGGTTGTTTAATCAATTTATGTTTAATTATATATTTTTTTTTACAATTTTTCAGTCTAAACTGTAAGTGAATCGGTGATTGTTAAAAAAACATAAGTAACACATTTTTCGAAATCACTTTTACTATGGTTTTGCACTGCATTTAGTGTCGGTCGCGTCGTCAAAACAAGGTTTTTTTTCTCTCCTGTAAAAAAAAAAGTCACTTATGTTGTTTTAACAATCACCGATTCAAGTTCTATGCACTTTTGCAACACGGTGCTATATTGTTCATAAATAAATGTATCTCCTCGCTTAAAACAACCTTAAACTTAACTACGTTTTAAGCAGGTGGTATACAATATAGGGATAGGCTCCTATAACTAATTTATTTCTTTTATGAGATAAAATATAGTTTTAGAAATATTTAAAGTTTAAAAACACAGTGTGATCGCGCTTAAGAGCAAGTTCGTGCGACCCAGTCGTGCACATATTTTCTATTGGTGGAAGATCAGGATGCTGCGAAAAAGACTTCTCCGCCGAAAAGTTAACCAAGCATAAAGAATCAATTGAACTTGCCGCGGATAAATTCCTATATAGCTCTTGAACAGGTGACGATTTTATCGAAACTGATTCTTATAAAATAAAACTTCGCGATTTGTTATTTGAGCCTGAGCTCCAAACAAATTTTTTTTTCAATTAGTAAGGCCGCCGATAGTAATATGAAGCTTAACTTTAGCCAAAACAAAGCAATGGTAAAAGACGAGTGCGGTAATTTGATTTTGTGCGGTGAAAGGCAAGGAGTTTAAATATATTGTCAAATATGTGTCGAACTGTAAAGCGTTTATGTCTTTGGTCAGAAACGAAAGTGAAGTTTATGAATGGCATACAAAATTCGGTCACTTAAATATAAAAAGTTTGTCACTTTTATCCAAAGAAAACATGGTGCGCGGTTTTGACTTTACAAGTTTTCCAGAAAATATCAAATGCGATAATTTGTTTAAAAGTCAAAATTTCACGCAAGCATTTGCCAAAGGAATCAATAAAGAAAAGTGAATATATTCTGGATCTCATATATGGCCAATGCGCGTTCGTTCTTTCGGGGTGCGGTTTATTTTGTGACATTTATAGATGATAAATCGAGAAAGATTTCTGTTGAATTTCTTATAGCCAAATCCGAAGTCTTTAATGCCTTTAAAAGTTTTAAATCTAGAGTCGATTGTGTGATGGTTGGCTATTCTGCTGAGGCCAAAACGTACAGGTTGTACATTCCTGAGCAACGAAAGGTGGTAAAAAGCCGTGGTATTAAGTTCCTCAGCAATCAGCATGCCGGAATTTAACTAGAACCAAGTCATATCCGAATTGAATTCAAATAAAGATAATAATAATAAAGCGTTTTTCGAACCAGTTAAAGATCAAGTCATCACACCAGTGTGGTGATGCAAATCTTAAAAAATATTCTGAAAGTTTGCCGTTGAACGCTACGTTTTTAAGTCCATTTATTCATCATTTGGTATCATAAAATCCGTTGGAAATTTTTTTTAATTATAGGCAAAGCGCACACATTTGTTGCAGGAATTCATTAAACAGAGTTTTCCGCAAAATAACTGGAAAAATTTAACTGCAATGTGTGAAACTCGCTGGGTTGAAAACCGTGATGGGTTGATCAGATTTAAAGAAATTTTTAAAGCGATAAATTAATGCTTTGGAAGAGTGGTGTATTGGTAAGGACTCTACAACTTCATCGAAGGCAAGCTGCTTTTTAAGATCTATTTTAGCTAGTGATTTTGCAGTAAGTTTGTGTTGTTTGAGTGTTTTGTATTTGTTCACGTACACATTGCTACTTTGTAAGATCTTACTATCCCCTTCATGCTACTTTGTATCTGGCCTGGAGCATGTGGAATTAATATAAAACACGTTCCAAGGAATTCGATAAAATATCATCACGGAATTCAAAGTAATTTTTGAGACTGCCCAAAACTTACTAAATGTTGCAGATGAGAAACTGAAAATTCCACGAATAGTATCGAGGCAGCAGCATAGGCAAAACGTTAGAACAATACATCCTGAAACCTGTTTTAGGGTAATTTTAATGATTCCTCTTTTAGATAATTTCTTAAGTCAGCTTAAAATACGATTCCTATTCCTATTCAACGGAACTTCATGATATATACATATATACCTACATTATGTATATGCATAAACCTACAATGTTTAAAAAAAATTGTGTATGATATGGTTGAATTTCGGCTAATGGACTATTCTAGTTTGGATTACTAATTGGTGAATTTTTTTTTTCCGACAAATTATACACCCCCCCCCCTCCAAAAAAAATTGTCTGGCTAATCCATTTCAGTAAAATGCTTCAATTATTTATTTGTTCTTTCGATATTTTTCAACGTCTGTCAATTTTTCTTTATTTATTTAAATTTTGATAGATGCTTCTCATTTTCTCTCTGTTTTTTCTGTTATTTTTTTTTTTAAATTCTTTTTTTTATTTTTTACGAGTTTTTTATGGGATTTTTACGTTTTTTACACTTATTTACGCCTTTTTTACCTACCTAAACGGTAAAAAATAGTTTTTACATGGATTTGAACAACAGTGGTTGGAGAAGCCTTACATTGTGAAGAATCTGAGCATTGGAATCAAGCAATGAGATTAGAGTACGATAGCTTAGTTGCCAATGACACGTGGATGCTAGTTGATTTTTCACCTGAAAGGAATCCAATTAAATGCAAGTGGGGTTTTAGTCTAAAAAGGGACAAAGTATCCTGAGCGTGTCTTCAAATTGGAAAAGGCGCTATACGGTCATTGTATATAAAACCTATAGTACTATCATCGTGACAAACGCCCGACGCGCCACCATGCGTCCACACATGTAAATACTTACTATCCACATTCCACAATGCGGAGAGTTGGGTCGGAGACTAAAGAATTGCCATCCAAAGAAGAAAATGCGATAATAATAGAATGAGAGCACAGTATATAAAATTTATAAGAGTTGGAAGGAAAAAAGGATGCTACAATTTCGTGAATTGTTTTTGTTTTTAATAGATTTAATTTTGCCGAAGAAGAGGTTGGCAGAAAAGGAAGAATGTTGGTTGCAGGGTTGTTAGGGGGTTGGTCGAATATTATTTTTTTTTGTAAGCTATAGTGATGACTATATATTAGGGTGGAACGTCAAATATTTTTTCCGATTTAGCTTTTCGAATAGCACTAAAAAGTTGCGTAATTGGGTTAGTTTCTGAATGGCGTATTATGAATTTTTAAGATTTTATTTTCCAGTTTGTGTTAATTTATTTGTCTAAATAAAGTTAATATATTATAATTTGTATTTTTCCTTTTTCATGAATGATATCATATAATTTATTTCAAACTTGTGAAATAATTTTACCGTTTCCGAAAAAAATTTTTTTTTCCAAAAAGTCGAAACTTTGAGCTAACGTAGAGGGCTAAAGACTTAATCCAAACTTTTTTTTTAATGTCAAGTTATTGTACTCATCGAAACGAAATTGATACAACAACTTTTATTTTTCTCTATACATCGACGCTCCACCCTAATATATATGTTTATGAAAAAATATAAATTGAAACTATGGTTGCTACTTCTTGAAATTAAGTTTTCTGCCAAAATTAATTATACTGAAAAAAGTATAGAAACTTGTTTTATATCAATTTTCTCAAAAAATTGATTATTAATAATATAAAATTTTGAGAACAAAAATAAATGAACAAACTTTTTTTAATTTTTTTTAAGATATTTAAAAATAAAATTGCAAAAAAAAAATTTTTATATATCTAAATTCGATTATATTGGTTGTTTGCCAATCGAAACAAAAATCTAACAGGCGTATTTATTAGATTTTTCAGTTATACAGTGCCTTAACAGATCAAAATAGTTCGTAATAGTTAGAAAAATGCTTTATTTTATTAAATAAAGTGTTATATTAGCCAAGGTTTAGACAACCGTGTCCGTTGTCTAACGCCCATATTATTCACTCGATATATCCAGATTGAAACATAAATCCAGGTGTTTTTACATTGAATTTGTATACTTTAAATTCAGATTTAAGTTTTAATCTGGATGTATCGAGTGAATAATATGGGCGTAAGTAAGTGGCTGTTAAATTAGTTTTTGTTGCTTAAAAATTGCGTACAAATTTTTCATCTTAAAATTTTTTTCAAAATTTTATATACCTAGGTATAAAAATTATCAGCATATAAATTAAAAAAAAATTAAATTTTGAATTAAAAAAAATTTTAATTAGTTTTTGTTACTAAAAAAATGCGTACCAGTTTTTTTTCTTAAAAATGTTTACAAAATTTGATATTTACGAAATTATCAGCATGATAAAATTAAACTTTGAATCAAAAAAAATGATAAACAAAAAAACGAATTTTAAATTAATCCCTTATTAACATGAAGATTTCCACCTGTAAAAAAAACTTTTTTTAATACCTACATGTGTTCAACTTATCTTCATCTATCTTGATATTTTATTATTATTTAAACATAACATTTATATTTATATATTATTTATATATATATATATTTATATATCTATACATAATTTATAACGTAGTAATAGAGAGAAATAGGCCTATCGGGGAACCTAAAAAAAAAACGCATCTAGTATTTTACCCCACTGTGTGATGTGGAAAAAAAATACAAAAAGGTAAGTCATATACCTAGCACCTGCAACATGAAAATCTATTTTGCGAATAATAAAATTTTCCTTATAGGTACCCATGTACCTAACGACTTATTAGACTATAAGTTAGGTAGGTACCTATAAGGTATATTTTTATTTTTATTCTAAAAAAAATGATAAAAAATGAAAGAATTTAATTTTAAATTGGTATTAAAAAATATACATTTTTGATTTTTTTTATAATATTTTTGCCAAAAGTTGCAATAAAATGTGACGTTTTTGAAAAACTAAATTATGTTATTACAATACCTACCAATAGAACAAAACAACCAAATTTCGCAACATTGCCATTCCCATACGACATAATATAGATTATACCTACCTAGATAGTGAAAAAAGGCAACAACGAAAAAAAAGAACAAAATACCTACCTACCTACCAACGAAAACAAATTCGACCCATATAATCCAATACAAGATTACCTACGCCATTTGATTTTCCGTCTTCTTTTTGTGACGTCATTTGAGAAGAAAAAATTTTCCAGCCGAGGATCTTTCGTGCGAGAATAATAATAATTTGTTAAACAAATTCTCATTTTATTTTTGAAAAACATAAAATGTAAGTTTTTTGAACTAATTATTTTTATTCTCGCACGAAAGATCCTCGGCAGGAAAATTTTTTCTTCTCAAATGACGTCACAAAAAGAAGACAGAAAATCAAATGGCGTAATCTTGTATTCTTTAATTTATGCATAGGTATAATCCATATAAAATTGTCATAGCTATATTTTTATATGTAGGTATATACCGTTTTCACAGCATGGACATGAGTTTTTTGTTGTCGTTGTCATGACGATAACTTCTGATTTAGCTATCTCCCTTATTCCCCCTATTGTTGTCAGAATCACAATAATACAACCCTCTCCTTCTATTTTTTGCTTTTCCTTTTAGTATTTTCTTCCACTTTAACTTGTCAAGTTTTGCTATTCTTGCGCCACGTAGCGTCCACACATAAAGATAAAATTTTCAACCTCATGATAGTATTATAGGTTTTATATACAATGATATCGGTCCACTCTATTTGTCCACCCCTTTAGGTGGGAGGGGTAAATTAAATTTTTTTTTTTCTAAAATATAAATAACTTCATTTAAAAACATGCATAAAAAATGAATATATGGCTTTAAGATAAGCTGTAACATAATATTATAAGTGTTGCCGTTGTGTTTTTGTATTCATTTTATATTTTAGAATTTTTTTTTTTTATTTGCCCCTCCCACCTAAAGGGATGGACAAATAGAGTGAACCGATATCTTAAAATCACGTCCATATAATGTACCAATAATAAATAAAAAATTGATGCTTTAATCACAAAATGCACAATTTTGGAATTAAGTCGCCCAACTACATAGAAAAGTAAAACACTTAACTCTTCTGATTGGTTTATTTCAAAAATCGTTATTTGTATGAAAAAAATATGTTCTATGTTTTTGTAGGAAATATTCCAAGCTACAAATTAGTCTTTGTCACTTTTTTTGTAAAACTTACCATTTGGGAGTTATTCTTGAAAAACCGTTTTGGGGGGCCTTCAACCCCCCGTAAAATTGTTAGCGGCGGTCATATCGATGGCGACTTTTGACAATTTCTTAAGAACACAATGAGGAAGCTACATACCGAAATCCAGCTTTCCGGCGATTTTTCCGAGTCAAATGCTTCATTGACTGGACTATATAACAGATGAACAAAATGAACTCTAGCTTATAGGGGGCTCAGGATCGAACTTTTGGTTGGTGTTACCAAAAAAATACCAAAATGAACCTAAATACACAATCGATGAATCGTACCTACAGGTTGATCGTCGCCAACCGACGAGCTTCAGTGGAGGATAGTTGAATTTGTATAAAATCTTAAAATCACTCGATTTGAGCGCACTTAAAAGCCTATTACTCAGGTTATAATGATAATTATCGGAGATAGATAATTAAAGATAAAATGACAGGCTACAAATCTGCATCAAAATGTTTGCAAAAGCTTACAAAATTTCATACTAAAAACGTGAAAGATTGGCTTTTGAGAACTAATTTCATCACGGCAAATGACGGGAGGAACCAGAAAACAAAAAGAAAAAGAAAAAACCGTAGGTACCCACAAAGAATATATATTGCTGTAAGGGTGTTGGCAAGACGTTGCAGTTGGTTGGAGTGGAATGTGTGCAATAAAAACCACCACTGCACTGTGGCAAACAAAATTGGCTTCGCATCGGGAACAAAAATGATATACCTACATACATAGCTACATTATTAAGTAGGTTAGGTATGTCTGTAAAATGTTATGTTGATTAAATAATTGTTGTAGGTATTTTGCAAATATTATTCGTAATGGTACGATTAGGTTGGTTTGGTTGTCTTATAAGTTATAACTTATGTTCTAACAAACGGATATTTAAAATAAAGGTCTTAAAATGAAGGTAAAATATCAAACTAATTTATTCAGTTAAAAAATAATTGAAATAACATAAAAAAGTAGGTGAAAAACGTTTAAGTTTAATTCATCAAAATAAATAATTACATAAATTAAAAAATTGAATTAAAAAATTGGCTTTGTTAGCATCGCCAAAAAAATTCATATACCTACGTAACTATATAGGTACATACATTATGTATGTACATTTATATAAAAGGATTGATTTAGTTGGTCTGGTTGCCTTTTTACTTCTGTACTAATACTCGGATCTTAAAGATTAAGGTTTTGAAATAAGTTAAATGTCAGACTTCAAAATTTATGTGACAAAACTTGACTTTATTCTTAATTAATTCGATTGTTGAACCTAGAATATGCACAGAGACCGATACTTGAACCTCTTTGATTATAACTTACAACTTTAGTTCTATAAGGGCCAGATGTTGAAGGTTAAGGTATTTAAATTAAGGTTAACCAGGCTAGAGGTAGGATTAACCTAGCGAAGCAACTTAAATATAATACCTAATCGAAAAGGGTTGATTTGGTATCTTCTGTTGTAATTATCGTATCTTTGAGGTTAATGTCTTAGAATTAAGGTAAAATCTCAGGCTATAAATTTATGTTACAAAACTTTACCTACGTCTAAGCCAATGCGTTTATTGAACTTAGAATACTCAAAGGTACTGCAATATAATTGAACTTCTTTAATAAACTTATATAGATTTAGTTCTAATGAATGATTATTTTAGTGACCTTTGTATTTAACAATATGATTTAGTTTAGTGGGCTTTAAGTCAAATGAAAGATGTTAATTATTAAGCGACGTTTCGAGCATGATTATGCTCATCATCAGGCCTTTATTAGAAAAAATAAATAAATTACAAACATACATAAGTAATTAGCAAATCACAAATACATTTACTGTAATGTAAACTTACAAAACTTGTCAAGAACATTTAAATTTAAATCATCACAATCGAAAAGTGTATTTTTACTGAATTTAAACTACAAATAAAAAGAAAAATCTATAATTATTAATGTTGAATATTGAAACTAATATTTAATTTTAAATTACTGGCAATAACTGGCATTATCAATATAAACCTTAAACACATTCACTTATATTAGATTTTTTATAATACGGTTCGGTCTTTTTATAAGTTGACTGTAAGTGTTGCAAAGGTTGTCACAATCAGATCTACGGTTCATTGCATTTGTATTATTTATTATGTGCAACATCTCCAGCAACATTCTCTTGGAATAAGATAGATAGATAGATAGATAAGTTTATTCAGTTTAAATTTATGAGTACAATTTTTCATTTAACAAATTATTGAATAATTTTTAAGGCATGACATATCGATGTCGTCTGCCCGAGCAGCAATTTAAGAACTTCTCAATATATTAGATATAAAATTATAAACATTTTTTTTTTCCTCATGAAAAAAGTTTACATATTCATTTTTATAATGCATGGTGATAACTTATTTAAATTCTTGTAATTTCAAGTTTATATAAATTCAAATGATTTTCAGTTAAATTAAAACAATTATTATTTTTATTTACTTCTATGAACTTTTAGTTTAGTTAAAACAAAATAGGGGATTTATTGACTTTTAGTTTAGTCAAAACAAAATTATGATTTAAGTTACTTTATGAAAATTTAAAGCAAATTTAGAAGGACTTTTAGATTAGTTAAATCGGAATTTCAAGAGATTTTTTTTTTTTTACATTTTTGTGGTATACTAACATCTTTAAACTTAATCTCATCTGGTTAAAAACTTTCATTTATGATTCTCGACCTGTATGACAACGCTTCTCTACAGTAGGTATTCATATAGAAGCACCCAATCTTGTCCATTTAGGAAAGCAGCAATTTCTTCCCATTGAAGGGTATTTTTTCCAAAGTAGGCACGCCTTATTTCCTTCATAATTGGGCAGACCCCAATGAAATGTTTCAGGTCTTCCCTCTGTTGTTGATTACATAGCGTACAGATGTCAGTTCCTTCAATTTGATGAGGCCTGTACTCTGTAGTTCAGTCTTAGCATTACTCCTCTTATTTTGAATATTTTTGATATAAAATTTCTGTTGTAGATGTTGTTGAAATAATTTTTCTCGTTGAGATTCAGGATACACTTTGAATAATAATGTCTTTCAGTAGAAGATCGTGCCTTTTCTATGAACGCATATCTTTCATTTTCATCAGTGATGGTTATGACTTCGTACAAAGATTTTTTCCAATCAGCTGCATTAAAGTCTGACAAATTTAAGACAATACCACAGTTTGCTAACAAATTCCAATCCTTAACGAATAGTATCTTTTGCCTCACTGCAAATTGTAATATCTTCTTCGGGAGTCTATTTTCATCCATATTTGACACTCTTATGATATAATCCGCTTTGAGCTTAAGGGTTGAGATATACATTGTTGGTAGTCCTATTTCCAAATAATACATGTATTTAGGTGTATTTATGGGCAAAAAAAAAAGTTTTTTCTCAAAAAAAATCGGAGGAGATATTCCACCAGTTCGAATTTTTGCGATCCCCACACTTGTGCTGCATATAATAAGATTGATTTGGCAGTTGCATTAAATATTTTTTGCTTTGTATTTAGAGATAGAAGGTTGTTATTGAACATTTTTTTCCAGTTTGTACATATTGCTGATTTGGCTGTGTTTAGCTTAGATTTTAAATGTTTCTCCAATTTCATGTTGAATGTAAATTCAACTCCCAAATATATATACGATTTAACAACCTCGAGACTCCTTCCATCCATATTTCCATTTTTCTTCTCTTGCCGTTCTTCCCGAGCCATTTTTAAAAACCATCACTTTAGATTTTTCGGTGTTAACCTCGAAATTCCATACTTTGCAATATTCTGATAGCCTGTTGATCATAAGCTGTAGAGCGTTAGGGGATTCTGCTAGCATAACAATGTCATCTGCATACATTATTACTTTGATCCGCATATTACCAAATTCAAGTCCACAAGGCAATCAATCCACTATATCATCTATAAAGAGTGAGAAGAGCAGTGGGCTCAGATTACATCCTTGCCTTACTCCTTGTTCGATTTCTATCTTTTCAGATCGTTCTGTTCCATTGTAGATGTATGCTGAAGTTTGGTGGTACATTTTCTCAAGTATCCGTACAAAATTCGTGGAGATTCCTAAATAGCTTGTAAAACAAAGATTTTCTATGAACAGTGTCGAAGGCAGCCTTGAAATCTACAAAAAATGCATATAGTTTTTTACTTTGGCTAATCTTCCATTGAACTAGTGAATGTAGCGTAAAGATGTTGTCTATCGTGGAATATCCATTACGAAATCCGCTTTGAAACTCGCTTAACTTTTTTTCGTCATGAACCCAGCTGTCGAGCCTTTCGTATAGTATAGATGTGAATATTTTGAGTGCTGCATTTAGGAATGATATACCTCGGTAGTTACTTGGGTCATCATAATTTCCTTTCTTAAAAATTGGCATAATTAGCGCTTCATAAAAGTGTTCTGGAATCTGGATAGGTTCCAAATTTCAATATTATATTCAGTGCTTCTGTAAATTTTAGCTTAAAGTGATCTGAGCTATATTTATAAAACTCCGCTGGGATTCCAGGGGCCTATAACACAATACAACAAGTACTTGTTTAACAAGCAAAATTCAACAGGTGTTCAAAATTTGTGTAACACGTAACAACAAGTCTTCCCAATTTAAAACAATTGTTTTTAGGTCTTTCAACAAGTGGGAAATTTTATATATTAAACGGTTCTGTAACTGGAAACAACAAGTGTTTAACTAAATCTTCTTTCAATTGTTGAATAGTTTAATAACTGACGATTTCAAACTTGTTTAGAGTGAACAAGTTGGGAAAAGATTGATTTCATATAGTGTTTACCTATTTATATCATTATATAATATAAATTGTTTATAAATATATGTATGCACATGATACGGAAGATTATACAAAATGTTTAATCACAATTTTATTTTGGATGAAAAGTTTGTTTGATACAACTAAATTCCAACTTTAAAATACAAAATAAAAATCGAAACTAGTTTGTAAATTAGAAAAAAATAAATGTTGCTTGTTTGAACTTCAAAATTTTGTTGGGTTAAATTGGAATACTCCAAATAATAATGTGTTCAAATTTGTTGCTACATATTTCGTTTCCAGAATATTTTTCAAGTTGCGAACTGTTTCTTTTAATTTTTTTTAGTTTTATATCGGATGCTTTTGCATAAGAATTTGATGATGATGCATTTTTAAAGTTTTAAATTTTTCGAACGGAGATAATTGAGTTCAAAGAGAAGCTTATTTTGAACATTTTTTTTTAATTTTCATTAAAAGTTGAATTAAAATTGTTTATTATTCTTGTTTTGAAATAATTTACTGTCCAAAGAGTAATAAGTAGGTACTGTTGGCTTAACTTACGCAAAGTATTTTTTTTTGCAACTTCGTCAAAGCAGCTGACGACATTTTATCTTCGAACCTTTTTGGTGTTCTTTTTTATAGAGTACAAACATTTTTCCGAAATAATAACAAATAATATAATATAAATTATTAAAGAATGTTAATAATATTGTAAGAAAATGTCTAACCTTGTTATAAAAAAAGGTCATATTTTTTTCGAGAACATTTCAACGCTACATCAAATTAAGATTAAAATTAAAACTATTATAACGTCAAGAAATTGAGTTTGATTATATTTTTGGAATCGTTTTTAAACCTAAGCTTATAGTACTACACAAAAAACGCCTCATACAATTACATGGCTTGGCGAAACTCCAGGACAATTCATGTGAAACACCTAGCAACGAGGAAAAGTGTTCTCTTAACGATTCCAATGAAATTGAAGCTGTTTCCTTTGTGTTGTGGTTACAGTTTATTTTTCTTGTCAGTTTCCAAAACTCCGCCGAATCTCTACTTTCACTTAAGGCAATAGCTAATTTTTCTTCATATAACCTCTTTTTTTCCTTGCACATACTTTTATATTGTTTATTTACTTCAAGGTAATCTTTTTTAAAGTCTGGAACAATTTAGAAGAGCCCTAGAACAACCTGGAACAAATTTTTGAATTTTGGATTTCTAAAAAGGGGGGCCAGAGCAAGGATAATAAGATATTTTCATTTAAAGTGTTTTTTGGGCTTAAAATCTTCAGTTTTCAATATTTTTTGATGATTCTTTGGAATAATTGGATTTGAGGGATTCTGCACTTGGAACAAGTTGTAGATTTTGGATTTTTGGAAAAGGGGGGGCAGCGGTGTTTTTGAAAAGTTAAAAAAATCGGAGATGTTTTTTTAAAGTTAGTTTTTAAGCTGATAGTAAGAATGTAAGGTCAGAACTTTTTTTTCAATACATGCATTCATCATAAGGTTTCAAAAGTCAATGCATTAAAAAAAATAATAAAATATTAGAGAGCCGTTTTTTTGGATTTTTGAAAAAAAGTTTGAAAGGTTTTATCTTTAAAAATACACGTCTTACAATTTTGAGTTTTTGGAACAATGTTTAGAACACTTTTTGAAACCCGAAAAAAATTTCAAAATTAAGAATTTCGAAAAAAGGGGGGCTAGAATTTTTTCGAATTTTGCCCATAACTTTTGAAATTTTGAACATAGGGGTCCAAAAACTTGGAACAATGTTCAGAACAACTAGAAAAATCTGATACAACTTTCAAAAATTTGATTTTCGAAAAAAGGGGGGCTAGGTCAAAAACGGTTTTTGGCTCTAAAACCCCCATTTTTGAATATTTTTCAAAAAAAACTTGGAACAATGCGGAACAAATCGGGAACAACCTGGAACAACTTTCAAAAATTGTAAATTCCAAAAAAGGGGGGCTAACTTCACGCACTCAATATAACAACGATTTCTGGCTTTCAAAAAATAAAGTACCTTTAGAATTAGTGTTGTCGTTATTAATTAATTTTTTTTAAATTTAGGGTATCTTTTAAGAAATAGACCCAACCTATATTATAGTCCAGTAACTTTATACATCAGATCTTGCGTCAGATCTAGTAATTCTGATTTTTTGCTGAGCTGTTTATGATTGACCTAATTATTAGAAAACGTATTCGTTATTGACGACTTCGAAAATATAGCCTTCCAAAATTTAGGAATAATAACTCTATACATATAAAAAAAAGTATAGCACATGAATAAACAATATAATATCAAATAACTGTTCTTTATCATAATAATAACGAAGGTGAAGAAAATTAGAAAACAACTTCTGTTAAGGTGAAGCGATTGAATATAATTCAAATTATAAGTTTAAATGTCCACAACTCCAAATGTGCGTTTCGCCCATATGTACCATAGCTGGGCACATAGCAGTTAGATATTGATAAACAAAGCAGCAAAAAATCTGAACTCCTGTTACTGGACTATAATATTAAAAGATGCTTTCATTAAAATCGATTATGTCCTTCGTAGTGCATATATCTACACTATACAATATACATATAGCACGTCACGGTGTGTGTTTAAATAAATCTTTAAAGTACTTTGCGCGCTGTTCTTTCTTTATGTTTCGTTATTTATGATTCGTTACTTTTATTTATTTATGTTAATCTAATTTAATTAAGTTTGTTAGGTACTTTGTGAGTTTGTTTGTACCTTTTTTTTACTATTTTTGTTAATTATTAATAATTAAAAAAAAAATAATATATCATCTGTGTACTATGAAGAATATATTGAAATAAATGTGATGAATTCATTGTTCTGTGTTTACAAATATTTAACTTAAATTATTTTGGTAATTTTTTGCTACAGTTGGTCATTTTTAAGACACTAACTTTATTTTCAAGAGGCAACCGTGATACTAGGGTGAATTCCGCAGCCAAAATTATTTATGAATCGCTCCGAATGAAAAAAAGAATTTTTATAAATTTCAACTTTTAAGAATTATTAACGCGTTTTTTTCTATTCCATAAAATAAAAATTTAATACATTAATTCATTCATTAATACAAATAAAAATTGTATTAAAATACAATAAAGTTTTACTTTTCAAAAAGTATTTAACATTCTTTAAGTTAAAATGATTGTGTAAAAATGTGTCCTTTAAAAAAAAAATTGTAATAAATTATATGTACATTGTCCAAAACAAAAAGTACACTTACAACGTAAATTATTATTCACCACACATATTGTGTTCATAGTACAAATGTCCGAAATAACCACTGAACTGATCTCATGCAGCTGATCGAAGTTTCGGAGATTGTACCTCGGTATGGCGAAACTTGCCGGAAATTTAATCGGTCTTTCCTGAAGAGACGTTCAGCCTGAACATGCAAATTATCTCTGGTTTCCTAAATTTTAATAGCTCTAGGCTCCTGAGGTAAGACCGCGACACAAAAAAAAGTTAAAAAAGTGAAGGATTAAAGCCATTTGTATTTTTTTTTATTAAAATTAAATCTTCAGCTAAATCTTCAGATTCGGAAAATCAACAAACTTAAAGCTTAAATTAAGCTATAACAAGTCATCATTCTTAAGCTCAGGAAAGTACCCATTAATGTAAGTCACGTGTCTAAAATTTGTTTTACAATTCAATTGATAACAAGGCGAAAAAGTTAAGAATTCCACGTTCTATCGATACACGCGTTATAGTAATTGGTGCATATTATGTTTAATTGTCACATGCGGCCTTTATTGTCCCACGAAGCCATCGATTAAATGAGTTAAATCAAAATTTTGCCAGAAAATTCGACAAGACGCAACTAGTCAATCCACGCCTAACGTAACATTGGAATTCTAAAATTATAGCCAGAGCAGTAGAAATTGTCAGTTCTAGTACCTACACTTGATCACAAAAAAGTGCCTCCGCAGCCGTCTTGGAGTAGAAATTTGCAACATAACATATATAACAAATAAAAAACTAAAACGAAAGAAGAACACAAAAAGAAAAAAAAAAAAATAGAAAAACAATTTTTTTATCGTCATTTCATTATTTTGATAAAAGTTCAAATAAGTTTCTGAAAATAATTTAAGAGTAACGAAAAGATTATATAACTTGATTTAGCTACATATGTATATTATTAATATATTTTTTTTTTTTTTAATTTAATTTATAAAACCTAAATCGAATATATCAAACAAACGGGAGTGATAACAAAACAAAAGAAAGAAACAATAGAAATCATAATTATATAACAAAAAAAAATAACTAAATAGAAACAAAAAAAAAATCCATTACATCACGACGACATCAACATCATAACTTGTGCGCACAACGTTGGATGGATCATCATCGTCACCGGTATCATATTAAGTATGTGAGTAATATTATTCTTTAATTTTGATTTCATTTTTCTTATATTTGGTATTTGTATCATTTTTATTTAAAAAAAAATCCAAAGTTTTTTTTTTATCACTCTTCGGTGTTGAGATTTATTCTTGAATCCAAAGTATATCAAATTAAGATAATTATCTCTTAAAGATAAAACGTCATGTCTATGACCTATGGTTCTTACGTAGATTCTTTTATTTTTGATAATGTTAGTTTGCTTATTAATGATACGATCTCTTTAATCAAAATACATACACTTTTTTTTTTTCTCGTTCTCTTAACTGAACCGGTACAGAGCAGCGTTACCACTTCCGGAAAAAAAGTCGAAGTAGATTTCAAGAAAAAAGTGAAGTAGATTGAGAAAAATCGAAGTAGATTTTAAAATGAACCTTTTTTATATAAATTTAATCTAATTAAACGAAAAATAACTAAAAACAAAAACCGACTCTCAGACTTTATATTAGCATACATATATTGTTTAATAACACTTATTAAATTTATTTAACAAAAAAGCGAACGTCATTTTTAACTTCATTTTCAGATGTAGATTTTGTATATGTTTTATAAAAAAATCGTTATTCAGTTTTTTTTTTTTATAAAAAAGAACATTAAAATTAATTAAATATATAAGGTAATAGTTGTCACAAAAATAAGAACACGCTATTAATAATAAATAAAAAATATTCCAGTCTTTGAAAAGACACAAACAAAAAAAACTTTAAATTGGCATTGGCTTTTCATTTATGTAGTTATATTTCCATCTACTAATTTATATTTTTAAAACTAAGCCAACATATTTTTCGGCGGGTAGAATATATTGTTTTTTTGAAGCATTGTCTTGTTTGATGAGTTCTTTGCATAGCAAAATGCTTTCCACAGTTCCGCAGAGAGAGTTTGTTGGTGGTTTCGTATTGGATAATGTTCATTTCAAAGAACTTGCGCTCTGTTGCGGCGGAACCGAGAAAAAGAAGTACATTTGGTCTTTCTCTGTAAAATTGAATTACGTTGAAACAGGGATTTTTAAAATGAAGTAGATTTCAATATTTTGGTGATGGTGCGAAGTAGGAAGTAGGTTTTAATTTTTTTCGAAAAAATGAAGTAGATCTACTTCAATTGAAGTACAGTGGTACCACTGGTACAGAGTAAGAAGCTGTTTCTGCCAAACAAACTCTAGCTCTGCTTGCAGCTTGAGCAATTTATGAAACGATAAGAACCGATCGATCATAATCATTGTTTTTATTTTTGAATATCTTTGATTTATTGTTTGCTATTGAGTGAATTTTTTTTAACTCATATGCTTTCGTTATTTTGTACTCTAATTATTTTTGTTTAATTTTTTTATGGATAGAATAAGAACTTGAATTGTTTTAAATGAAATTGAAAATTATAAATTATTATACAAGATAAATGAATTGGCAGTTTTTACTTAAAATGTCTGATTAAGTAACTCAAAGGGGAAAGTTAAGAAATGAAGACGTGGTAATAGGATGTATAACTTGAGCGTGTTTAGGGGCTGCACAAAATTAATCTGTGGCTTGTGTAGTATGGAGGTAGCTGTCGTAGCTACTGGATTAGGGATGCCACCTAGCCTTTGGGCTGGCACAACTTAACACCTGTTGTGTTTTCTTAATAGATGAAAGATTCCTTATCTCATTTTTCGTTTGCATATTTTATTTTATGTGTAGTAGACCGGCACGAATAATTTTTATTTTTGAGGTATAGAAAACAACAAGATCCCTCCCGTCCGGCGAGCTTAGCCGAGCGTCGACAAGCGTGCCACAAGCTGATTTTACAAAGGGATATCACAATCTCATCCCAACCTTCACAAAATGTATCCCCGAACCCCGCCAAAAAAAAGAATCCCAAATTTTGTTTTTAACAGTAATCGTATTTGATTCAAAATAGCTTTTAACGGCCTTTATTCCTACAAAAATTTAGCGTTTCGTCTCGGCGATCTCACTTGGGCTCATCAGTTGACTAGTGAGGGCCTTTGTCAATACGCAATTTTTTGTTAAGTTCAGTTCATCATACATATATATTTCGTGACGAACATCTAGTGTGAACTATATCCAACAAGACTAGAATTCCTAATCATTAAATTGGGAGTTTTTACTTTTTTCCCGGGGCCATGGCACTGTTTATATAAGAAGGTTTTTTTAATAATAAAAATTCTATATACTATCTACTGAAATACATCAGCCAAGTAGAAGACTTAGCACTACTTTATTTGGACTTGTTGAATTATTGATTCAAAATAGTAGGACTAAATGCCGTTAAAAGCTATTTTGAATCAATAATTCAACAAGTCCAAATAAAATAGTGCTAAGTCTTCTACTTGGCTGATGTATTTCAGTAGATAGTATATAGAATTTGTATTATTAAAAACCCTTCTTATAGTAAACGTATTTGTTTATAATAAGTGTAAGCTTAAGATTTCTTAGTGTGTAAGATATACTTTGGTGTAAATAAGTTAAGTTTTTCGGAAATAAACTCATTATTAAGAGACGAATCACATTGGCACCATCGGCACTTAAGTCAGCCTTTTTAATCACAATTCTATTCCAGTAAGAACCGCACTTTAGCCATTATTCTGTTTCGGCTTTGGGAAGCCTGCATACTATCCCACACAGCTTGGTATGTGCGGTAGAGGTAGGAACTCATTACACGGCGATCTTACCAGTCTAAAGGAAAATATTCAGCATGAACCCTTTATACACGTCATTTCATTTATTTATTTATTTATTTCACTAATTAGAAGGTTAGTATTTATACAATAGGAAGGATCTTAAATTTAAGTGCAGAAGTAAGTGCTTATTCAGCTTTAATATTAGTTAAATAGTTTGACAAAAGGATATAATTTTTAACATGAGTATTTGGGAAAGCTTAAGAATATGTGAAAACCCATTAACAATTTTTTTTGTTTTTACTTAAAACTAAATAAAATACTTACAAACTAACTAGGCAAAAGCTCACCTATAAGAGGATTATCAGAAAATGAACATCTATCAAAAAACTTGTTTGCTAGGGAGTTTGATTTATCTAAGACAAAATCAACGTTTGACATGTTGTGTAAGTCAGAGGTGGAGAAATGCCACGGTAAGTCAAGATTCAAGAATCATTTTTAGAATTTTATTTTGCATAATTTGTAATTTTTTAGTATGAGTACGCGCGCATTTATAACAAACAGGGGCACCATAAACAATAAGGGCCTGAAATATTACTTTAAACATTATGAGCTTATTTTCCAAGCTTAGTGTAGACCTTCGGTTTATAAACGGGTATAAGATTTTAATCAGAATTCCAGTTTTGTTTAACACATTACCTATGTGGTTGTTATATGTGAGGGTTTTATCTAAGGTGATGCCAAGGTATTTAACATTATCTGCCCAAGGGATACTACAACCGTTTAAGTGAAGTGGATTGTTAGGTAGAAATCTAGGATGTCTTCTACATATGTGTAAAAAACATAGTTTGAGTTTTTGATTCGTTTATTTTTATTTTCCAATTATGAAAATAGGAACTAAGAGTGTGTAGGCCTTGCTGAAGATTCGAACAAATATCAAGAGGAAGTTCATTCGTGCTGTATATAGCGGTATCATCAGCGAAAATTGACGAAAAACAATTGTTCAAATTGGGAAAGTCTGCCAAGAATATGTTATATAGGAAAGGAGCAAGAACCGATCCTTGGGGGATCAACTGCCGTAATCAGTTGTTCATTAGATGTAACAGAATTAACGTGAACCCTAAAACTGCGATCACTCAAAAAACTTCGAATTAATGCCGTTAGGGCCATGGGAAAATTAAAGTTTATCATTTTGTGAATTAAAGCATCATGCCAGACAGAATCAAAAGCAGATTCAATGTCAAGTAACACAAGACCAGTAGATTTTTTTGCAATAAAGTTCGATTTTATATGTCTAGTAATTCTTAAGATGGAATGACAGGTATTATGCCCAAATCTAAAACCAAATTGTTGGTTTGGTAGTATTGAATTTTCACCAATGAAATTAATTAATTTTCTTTTGATAACTTTTTCAAACATTTTTGCAAGGTTACTCAAAAGACTTATAGGACGATAGCTAGAGGGATCATCAGGGGGCTTATACGAGGTTTCGGGATTGGGACTAATTTTGCAACTTTCCAGGCCTGAGGAAAGTATTGCAACTTTAGGCAGGAGTTGATTATTTGACATAGATAATTAAGACCTGCTCGAGAAAGATTGGCTAGACATAAGTTGGAAATGCCATCAGGTCCAGGAGCCTTTCGGACACGAGATAATTTTATTATGCTTTTAATTTCCTTAGCTTGGACAAACCAACCAGGTGAATTAAGAAGATTTACTGAAGCCTCAACTAAATTAGATGTGACTGGGTTGCTAAAGTTTGATGAAATTCTAAAATTTGAAGCAAATTGATTAGAAAAAACTTCTGCCTTTTCACTACATGTTACGTATTTGACATCATTTTGTTTGATGACCGGAATAGGTGTTCGCTTATTTTTAACTACCCTCGTGACATTCCAAAATGGTTTAGAACATTTGTCCATACCTTGTAGCAGTTTGCTCCATTTTGAGTTCCTATGGTTTTCAATGAACAAATCTATAAGCTTGTTAAGATACCTTAGTTCAAGTTTTTAGATTGACAATCTATAGCGCAACCAGTTTCTACGGGCTTTGTTCCGCCTCGAAATAGTTTCGTGAATATATGTTGGTAGTTTAGATTTAACAGTGACCGAGGGAAGACGAGGTACAGCGACTTCAACGCTTTATTTGATGACATTTGTAAGATTAGAGATCATAGAATCAATATCAGAATTAAGTTGTATTTCTGAGAGTGATGGATCAGTTAAAGTACTTAATTTTATTTTGACAGTGTTTTTAGAAGTAGATTTATTCATAGCTTTATAGTTGTATACATTATTTTCTTTTAAAATTGCATTAGTAAGAAGATCGAGAATTACTGGCAGATGATCAGACGACAAATCATTTATCACTTGAGGTTGAGATATAAAATTGGAAGAGTTTGTTAGAAATAAATCAAGAACAGAAGGATTGGTCCTTTCCTTTTTAGGGATATAAGTAGGATCAGAAGGATACGACAATGAAAAAGGATAGTTTGAGTGTAATTCATGTAAAATATTTCCCCATCTATTTGCGCGGAGGCAACCCCAAGATTGGTGACGACAATTAAAGTCGCCACCCACAATGAATCGACCAGATAGACGAGTTAATTTTATAAAATCATTTCTTAGATGATATTTTGTCCGATCACCATGTGCACGACCTGGAAAATAAGCACACACAATCTTAAACGGTTGATTCTTTACACACGTTAACGAGAAATTCAGAAATATATTTGAATGTGATTGATCTTCTCCCAGTAAACATTTAAGTAAATGTTCACTTAACATTCAGTAAAAATGAACCCAGCAAACATTTAAGTATATTTTCACTTAACATTCAGCAAAAATGAAGAATATCATCCGATAAATGTTCATTTTCAGTGAATGAAATCTGAAAATGTTTCAAAAGCCTATCATTTTTACCTTATGAAGGGAAAAGGAGGTTTGCGCGGAATTTTTTTCAGATTCGATTCTCCTTCATTGTAGGTGAAGAACAGTGAACGTACATTAGTAATCCTTCAGGGAAGTAAATAGGGAGGATTCACTTTTATTCATAACAAATGAAAGAATTTAATGCTCTTTTCATTTCGTTTTGCACCGACCAAATTTAGGACAAAAGTTATGCAAAGGCATAATTCGTCAGTTCAATTCAGTTTTCCAATGGATTTGGGGTAAGTATGTATATTGGAAACGCCTTATAAAATTTATAAAATTGTTTATTATAGCCATCTTAAAACCAAAATAACCAAGGCAAATATTCGGAGCAGTATTTTTTATGATTGACAAATATAAGTGAACAAAACTTTTGATTATGAAATTATTTCTAAATCAATTTGAATCCAAAACCTGTGTAAAGATACTTCACTTATGAGTCATTTAAATGATTCAAAAAAGCCTCATCAAATGTGGTCCAAATCGAATATATATGTAGCCTCCTATTTACACATTCACTTATTTCCGGGATTTATGAATCATTTAAAAGATTCATATGTGAGGTATCGTTACCCAGAAGTTTGGACCCAAATCGATTTAGAAATAAATTCGTAATCGAAGGTTCACTTATGTCAATATCATTTGAAAATAATGGATGTTTGTTAGCTTTTTGAAGCATCTTATAAGATTCTCCATCTTTAATTATTAAAAATCTGACATTTCTCGTTTCCAATTGATACCTAATTAAGTGGATTTAAACAAATACTATATAAGGACCACCATTATAATATACATCAATGTTAAAGTTAAACCAAAGTTAAATCATCATGTGGTGAGTTAACTCGGGTTAATTGGGTCGTATTTTATTCTTCTCAGTTTTCGGATGTATTATGTTGATGAAATTCTATACATATGTATATTTCTGTATATATATAAATATCAAAAACCGATCGGAGCGGTATCGGTATCTGATCGGCAAGCAATGTGAACATGATAATATTATCGGAGCGATGTATCGAGACTGTTTCGGTATCAAACTTTAAACTCAGGGGAATCTTCCTACAATCCTTAAGTACCTTAAGTTCAGACATACGGACGAAATGTTCCTTTTTCCATTTTATGATTTTATCCTCGACTCGAACCTTACAACATTACTCGTATGTATAAACTTTCACTATTTGCGAACTATAATGGCAGTCACATTATACTGCCACTTTGGTGTCCTTCACATGCAACCGACACTTCCAGAGCTCTGCTATCTAAATTACCAATAGACATCCTGGTAACAAAAAAAAAATCATCCGGAAAGATTTCCTTGGAGAAAAGGATATACATACCATGCGCTACGATTATTTAGTGCAACTACAGTAAATGGCTGTTTAGGGTAGTTAGATATCCAAGAATATGCACCTTGAGACATCGTTTGTTGCTGTGGTATAGACGACTGAAACAGTTTACTCTCTAAAGGAGGATACAGGATGCAGATAAGCAAAATGAATTCCTTGACAGCAGAGTCTCTTAGGACATGTTCACCTGAATGCAGAAAAAATAGAACACATACCTAACAAGAGATTGGTATCACCAGAAGACTAATGTTCAAGGACAAGCTCCTATGCAGCAGGTAATTATTTTTCTCTCATTGAAAGTCCAAGCACCAGTCCGAACCGAACGTGTATTGCTGAAATTTACTCTGAGAGTGTGAGAAACCGGACATTATTTGTGAAAACTTTTGAGATGGCGCATTCTCACAGCTGAGTCCAACATCATCCTACAAATAAAGAACAATGTTCTCCATACATCATTGATGTTTAGGTGAAAACAAAAACAATTGCAACCTATTCCACCCCATCTAGGTATGTTTTAGACAAAAAAAATGTTTTTCACTTTGTTTTCGTTTATATTACTATCCTCGTTCTGGGCAAAGCATGACATCACTCCATTCTCCTAGGTCCTAGCTGAACTTTCAAAAGGTCTAGATACATTAGAATAGTTTAGAACAAGCATACGAAAATTCCCAATGCACATTATTGCACATATGGATTAAAGTGGCGTTGCCAGTGCTGCTTTTTGTTATACTCTCTTGAAGATTGAGAAGTAAAAATTCTCTTTGGCGATGGGTATGGACCATAAAACATTTCCCAATGCTATAGCCATAAAACGGGGCGGGGGTTGAGATCCAACAAATGTGACTCACTTCTCATTTCATGTCTGAGTCAAAGATAAACGTATGGTGATGGTGTGCGGGTATATCTAAGGATTGTATCCGCGCATAGGTAGAAGTTGTGGTAAATTTACATAGGTTTAAAAGGTAACGCCCTGGTACGTGACTTTTGGCACTATGGGGCGGATCCGGTTTAATTTTGTCTATTGGGAAGAACAGAGAAAACTTGTTGGTTATCCTTAGTTGAAATAGAAACCTACTAGGTACTGTCGGCTGTTTTAGGTTAAGAAAATTTGTAAAATCTTCAATTTCTGGTACAGTACAATTTCAAAAATTGCTTCTTCTTGCCGTAGTGAAAAAGCATTGAACTTAATACTGCTATAAATATGTGGAAGTCATTTGAAAATATTTATGAAGTTGAAGATCGCTGCATCGGAAGTTTTTTTTTTCTTTAGACTTGCAGCTCTCGATAAGTATCAATGGTATTGAAAAAATTTAAACACCAAAATGTTGGGAACAAGTTTTTCCAGGGGCGATGTCCGTTACTTTTTTTGAATTGGACCCCTTTATATTTTTTTTAACTGAGTTTCTCAACTTTTTAGGTTATATGTTTTTTTAGACGTGCAGCTAGGCCGTAACAAATGTTTTATAAAAAAAAAAAAAAATTGCACTATGTAGAGCATATTTTTCCTTATTTTTTTTAAATTTCTTTTATTGAGCATGAAACTTTAAAGGAAATACAGGCAAGTTTAGACCCTTATAACCTCGGATCAACGAATGGTAGATAAAAAAAAATTACATGCACAAATTAGATTTTCCAAACTCTAGAGGCGATGTTTTTTATTTTTTTTTTATTTGTATTCTCGCCTAACAACAAATTATAACAAAATGGTAATAATAGTGCAATTTTTTTTTTATAAAACATTTATTATGGCCTAGCTGCACCTAAAAAGTTTAGAAACTCAGTTAAAAAAAAAAAGAGGTCCAATTCAAAAAAAGTAACGGACATCGCCCCTGGAAAACCTTGCCCCAACATTTTGTTGTTTATATTTTTTCAATACCATTTGATACTTATCGAGAGCTGCAAGTCTAAAGAAAAAAAAAACTTCGGATGCAGCGATCTTCAACTTCATAAATATTTACAATAATAAGGATACCTTTTAATTTTTTGATGAAAGTGGTAATGAAATTATATTAGCCTTATTGTACTATCGCATCCAAATTAAGCTTCTTTTCATCCATAAAGACAATAACTATTCTCCAGAGTCAATTTTAATTTGAATCATGTCCCATTAAACCCATTTTTTTTTTTGCAGTCGAAGCTGCTTGCGCATGTCAATAGGAAGAGACCCAGATTTAACCGCTTCAAGTGCACAAAGAATCAATCGCCCAAAAGTGAATTGGCTGGCGTTTACTCCTGCTTCGAACTTGATATATGATATCGAACGCCTATCAGCTGTTGAAAACACTGTAGATGTTCTTCCTTTATATTTCCATATAAGTCCCAGGATCGTTTAATTTATTGTCAACAGAAGTTGCGCTTCAACCACAATACACAAATCTAATGGAATATATTGCGCAGGTTATCGAAAAGTTGAAAGTGTCAAAAAATAAAAAAATGCTAGTTCGAGTGCCCACAAGAACTCAACACCCATCATTAGAAGCAACAACAAAACTGGATCCACCATTTTCCTCAATTTTGACAGGTTATATTTCGTCACTTGGAAAGCAATGTGACATAACTCAAAATTTTAACTTTTGATGTTAGTGACCTTTATAACTATATAAACTTTTGTTAAATGGGCTTCAGGTCAAATGAAACAAATATTTTATTTTTGTCACAACGTTTCGTCCATGTATATGGACATCATCAGGTGAACAATGGTTTCTATATTAGCATTGATAAATATGTTAAAAAATTGTTTACAAAATATTCACCGTACAATAATCACTTACAATAATTGTTGTTACATTTATATTTAATAATAAACTTACTTTGTGTCTACACAGTACAAAGTTTAACTGACAAGTAACATGTCCAACAAATAACACGAAAAATTATATAAACAAAAGCACGTACAGATCATATTGCAGAGCTTTTCCTTTTCCTCTTCTCCACCAAGTGCTTATAATGAGGGCTGACGTCTTCCATATCGGTTTTCTGTTCATTGTGTTATCAGCATTGATTAAATGCAAAGTTTCGATGATCATCCTCTTGTTTTGGTTTTCTTCTTGTTGCATTATTGTGACGTTATCGTGGTTGGGATAGTGCTTTAAAGCAATGCAATGTGATGCCAGTGCTGTCTTCTGTGGTGCGTTGCTCTTGATATCGGATTTGTGTCCTGCCAGTCTATTTTTTAGTTTTTGTTTAGTTGTTCCTATGTAAATTTGGTTACATTCTTCGTCTGAATTTCCATTACAATTAATTTTGTAAATTAAATCTGAATGTTCCATTTTGTCTATTTTTGTTTTAAGGTTAGTGTAGAGTTGTGATGTTGTGTTTGTTCATTTCATAGCTAGTTTATATTTATCATATATCTACCAGCAAAGAGATGGTATGCCGATGGGAAACCCAGCTTCACCCTTAATAGCAGATATTATACTTGAAGAGCTGCTAAATATCTGCCTGGAAAAATTACCAAACCAACCCAAGGTTTTGACAAAGTATGTGGATGACATATTTGCCATAATAAAAGCGAAAGATATCGAAAACCCTTAAAAGTTTCCATAGAAAAATACAATTTACAGTTGAAATCGAAACAAACAACAAATTAGCTTATATGGACACAGTAGTTATTCGCGAAGAAGGACAACTCAAAATGGATTGGTTCCAAAAACCAACTTCATCCGGTAGATTGATAAACTTCTTTTCCCAGCATCCCAAACAAATAATTTTCAACACAGCCAAAAACTTGATACATTAGCAACAAAATAAGAATTAAAGAAATATTACAAAAAAACGCTTTCTCGCAACAAATAATAAAAACCTTTATAAAACAACAAGAATATCGCACTACCCATTACCCAACCACCAGAAGAAAAAGAAAAAGAAAAGAAAATTTACAAATACTTCGTTTATATTAAAGAAATATCAGACCGATTCAAAAAGGGAAATTTTCTAGATACTGATAAATATAAACTAGCTCAACAAACACAACATCACAACTCTACACTAACCTTAAAACAAAAATAGACAAAATGGAACATTCAGATTTAATTTACAAAATTAATTGTAATGGAAATTCAGACGAAGAATGTAACCAAATTTGCATAGGAACAACTAAACAAAAACTAAAAAATAGACTGGCAGGACACAAATCCGATATCAAGAGCAACGCACCACAGAAGACAGCACTGGCATCACATTGCATTGCTTTAAAGCACTATCCCAACCACGATAACGTCACAATAATGCAACAAAAAGAAAACCAAAACAAGAGGATGATCATCGAAACTTTGCATATAATCAATGCTGATAACACAATGAACAGAAAAACCGATATGGAAGACGTCAGCCCTCATATAAGCACTTGGTGGAGAAGAGGAAAAGGAAAAGCTCTGCAATATGATCTGTACGTGCTTTTGTTTATATAATTTTTCGTGTTATTTGTTGGACATGTTATTTGTCAGTTAAACTTTGTACTGTGTAAACACAAAATAAGTTTATTATTTGATATAAATGTAACAACAATAATTGTAAGTGATTATTGTATTGTGAATATTTTGTAGACAATTTTTTAACATATTTCAATGCTAATATAGAAACCATTGTTGACCTGATGATGTCCATATACATGGACGAAACGTTGTGACAAAAATAAAATATTTGTTTCATTTGACCTGAAGCCCATTCAACAAAAGTTCAAAATTTTAACTACAAAGTTAAAATTTAAAAAACTACTTTGATTGTTTTCAGAATAAATAACATAAATAATGAATATAGGCCAGTCAACGAAAACAAAAAAAAGGACTTTGGTCGCAGAAAATGGCGCTATACTAATTTTTTGGGAAATTTTTGGGGTAGAAACTAGTAGTGGAGTCTTAAGACCTTCGCAGCTTCGAAAGACCTGTGCTAAATCGCGACTTTTTCGTACTTTTTTCATGTTTTGGCTTATAACTTTTAAAATTTGCTTCCTATTAAAAACTTACCCATAACACTTTTAAATTAAACTAAATTTTCATTTATTTAAGCGCAACCGCTCTGTAGAAATACATCACTTCAAAAGTTGTCAATTTTTCCTAAAAATATCAAAATTGTTGTTTTAGCCGTCTTCAGAGCAGAATATCGGCTAAAATATTCTTTAAGCATAAGTGGAATCCTGTACACCCAGTAGTTCCGTTGTTATCAGGGAAAAAAAGAAATAATCAAGGAAATCGGATTTTTCAAGCAATTGAACCTGATTAATTGAAAAATATTTTATACCTTGGAAAATGGAATTAAATATTAAAAATAATATAAATCTTTTTTGCGATATTGCGGTAGAACAACTATTCGAGTGGTAAACATTTATTTTATCTATTCGGATGTATTTAAAGCATTTCCTTTGCCCATGTTTGGTAAAAACTGCACAAAATTAATTTATTTAACTTGGAATTTTACTACAATTTTTCCACTCACTGAATACAGTTGTGTATCGAATTAACGTGATATAATCCTCTGTTAAGTTAAATAAAAGTGTTTCCTTTATTTAAGTGAACCGTTTGATATGATGAAGTTATATTAAGTTAATACATAATATATACATAGTAATGCTACTTTTTACTAGTATGATACACTTATAGTTTCTTCTTTTTTGTGACGATTATGGAGTTCTGAGTTCCCGAACGTGGATCAGGATGATTCTTCCCCAGATAAACGAAGAACAGAGGCCAAATCATTGATTGAGTATTGAAGTTTAATCGGTACTAACTACATCAGACGACAGACAGCTCACAAGTTAACAGTGATGCCAAATACACACCAAACAGATAGTTTGAAAATAAGTAGTAATTCTGGAAACAGTGTTACTAGATAGGGGTTTTCCGTCTGCCAGAAAGCTTTAAGTATTACTTTTTTCACATTTTTTTGAATATATAAACAAATTTGATATAATAATATTAGTTGAAACATTTATAGAACTTGGAAAAGAAAATTAATTTATTAAGTATTTAAGAAATTTTGCATTAAAATGGGTCCCAGCCACTAGGGTCCATAGATATGGTAGAGCCATTGGGGGCATATTATGTGGCATAAAAAATAATATATACAAAAAAAGCGCTCAATTCACGTCTTATTCTAATCAAATATTAATAGAACTTTCAATTAATCAGAATAAAAGTTATATAGCACCCATTTATTTAAATTGTAATAACTGGAAAAATGAATTTGACAACTTGAATGACTGGATGAACATTTTTAATTCGGATAATGTTATGCTGATAGGATATTTTAACGCCCGTATCAAAAATGTATACAAAAATGTATACAAACCTTAATGAAGAAAGAAAGACAAAGGATCAACTGCAGAACGCGAATGGAAAAAATATAACAGAATTTATTGAAAATTTCGGTTTCTTCGTCTTAAATGGTACATCAAAAAGCGATAAGATGGGTCAGCTCTCTTTTATCGGAGGACAAGGAAGCTCTCTCATAGATTATTGTATGGTGAAAGGTGATTGGTTGCTGTCTGTTCTGGATTTTGAAATCCAATCAGAAAGCTTCTCTGCCCATCTTCCTATAACCGTCAGCTTCAACTGTCCTTTTACATCACAGCCCGGACAAACAAACATTCCGAGAGGTCTAAAGTGGAATGATGGTTACACACTACAGTATCATATAAAACTAAATACTGCTCTTTTGGACAGTCCTGTACTCAACACCGAAAATACAGAAATCTTTTTTAATTCTCTTCAACAAGCCATCAAGAAAGCAGCTTTAAAGAAGCAGACGACACAAACATACCCAAAAACTAATAAATGGTTCGATAGTGAGTGCAAAAGCCTTAAAAAGCTATGCTTTCAAACTCTCAAGCTTTTTAGATGTACATACTAACTCCCAAATTATCAAAAAACATTATCTAGAGTATATAAAAAAATATAAAAAGACATGCGTGATAAAAAAGCAGCTGTACTTCGAGCAAATAGCAAATGGAATTGAAAATTGCAAGGACTCTAAACATTTTTGGGAAACCGTCAAGGAAATAGCTGGAATAAGTTCCACACCTCGTGTTTCCATCAATGTTTATCTATTTTCATCACATTTTGAAATGCTTCTTCGTGCGGATAAATCCCAAAACACTTTTCATTACGCATTGCCAAAAGTTGAAATAGATGAACTTGACAGAACAATCGACCAGGAAGAACTGGAACAAGCATTAAGGTCAATGAAGAACAGTAAAGCAGCTGGATCGGATGCAATTCCTAGTGAATTTTATAAATTTGCAACAGACAACTTCAAGTTGAAACTCTGCGAACTGTATAATCAAATTTTCGAAACAGTATTCATACCAGGAAGCTTCAAAGACGCGTTAATTTTCCCCATGTTGAAAAAAGGAGATGCTTCATCCCCACAAAATTACAGAGGAATTTCAGTGCTTAATTCATCAAGAAAAATCTTCGCACAAATTATGTACACCAGACTGATGATAACAATCGTCTTAGTGTCTTCCAAGCTGGATTTCGACCAGGATTTTCCACCATTGATCAAGTTTTTGTGATTTCCTCTATATCTAAATAATAAAAAGAAACTCTACTTTCTTTTTGTGGACTTCAAAGCAGCTTTTGATAAAGTTAACCGCCAAGCATTACTATACAAGCTTTCAACAATTGGCTTATCAAGAAAGTTCCTTCTAATGTATGAAGCGCTTTTAACAGAAAGAAGGGCAGCCGTTTTTGATGGAGAGAAAACATCGAAGTTTTTCAGATGCTCAACTGGCCTACCACAAGGGTGCATTCTAAATCCTATAATGTTTTCACTCTTCATCGATGACCTGCTCGACTGCATACCTGGAGGTGTTCGTTTTGCTAAGCAAAACATGAAATTATTATTGTATGCAGATGATTTATTTCTTCTTGCTGAATCACCCACTACACTTCAGTTAATGATCAACAAGCTTGTAACATACTGTAACCTGTGGAATTTGAAAGTAAATACATCGAAAATGAAAATTATGGTATTCGGTAACACTCGGGCAAGAGCAACAGAAAGATGGACGCTCAACAACGAGGCCATTGAAGAAGTTGACGAATTTAAATATCTTGGTGTGACTTTTACACCAAATATGAGCTTTAAAACACACATAAGGAAAAAATGCGCGGAAGCAAAAATAGCAATAAACGTTATGTGGAAAAAGTTCTTCTGCAATGAACGCGTATGCACCAGCAGCAAATACAAAGTCTTCAAAGGGGTCGTAAAATCTAGCTTATGCTAAACGAAGTTTTTGGTATTGAAATGTCAGAAGATATAGAAAAAGTACAAAGATATTTCTATTTATTTATTTTTTTTTATTTATTTGTTTATTTCATCTATAATTGTCAACTATTACTTCCGCCTGATGATATTGATAGATGGTATGAATCTTTTTATAACCTTATTGCTGCGATCGATGAAAAATTGTATCTTGAAGATCTGGAAAAAGCCGTCACAAGTAGCTCTCGTATAATTTATAAAAATCTGGAACACCAATTGGGCAATAGAAATTACTTTAACGATTCACTGCGTATCTCAAGCATTCGTTTAATATTTCTTGCGAGAATCGAGATGCTTAACCTTAACTTCATCCCACACAGACTCGACTTACTTACTTTTATGAAGAATTCAATGAATTTAAGAGAGATGTTCGATATCCTTAATGGGTATGGTGGCTGGGAAAAGGTTTATAAATATTGTAAACACGCTATGTACTATAGGAACAGCTATATTTAAAATTTTGAAAAATTGGAAAAAAAAAAAAAATTGGAAAATACAATGTTGTACAATTTTGTCTATTTATTAAAACCGTCAATCTGGCAGACGGCATCCACGCCATGCCAATCTTATTGTTAACAAATAAATTATGTATGTATTTCAAGTTTATAATCAATAAAATTTGAATTGAATTGAATTGAATTAAGGGTGTATTCATGCAACGTGCGTCGTAAGTTTACAAATTGTGTAAAATGTTTGCATGAACGCAGTTTTTTTCAATTGGCTAAATGCTGTGTAATTAAAATCAGCTGTTCGTTAAACGTCAAAATATGTACCTATACAACTTAGCGTGTGCAAAAATCTTTAAATGGAGAATCTCTCCCAAACCAACGCGAAATTGGAACCGAACGTAAAACGGAACGGGTAAAAAAAAGTAAAATACATGACAATAGTCGCGTTTTTTGAGCCCGATTGGAATTAGATGAGAAAAATAGAACTGTAATAGAACGTTAACTCATAGTACCATTAGATACAAACTTGCCAAGTAAACCGCCAAAATTAATAGTAAATTTCTCTCATAATTTGGAAAGTGATTCCCGCAATTCTATCCGTGTGTATAGTCTGTCTGTTTATCCGGTGGTTAACAGCTTTCACGGTTGGGTCGTTTTTTTCTTTAACTTGGTACCAAAGCGTTTTTTGGGCACCCTCGGACACGTTTTTTTTTTTTGGGTTTTTGTCCAAACAATAAAAAAAAAATTCAGTAATTTTTCAGAAAAATGGTTATAAATGGTAGGTACCTCCCATTTTTTTATGTTCGATTTTCTCAATAACGATTCAACTGATTTTGATCAATTTTATATGAAGATTGTTTCAAAAAAATTTAAAAGTAGACATGTGACAAAAATTTTATTTTTTTATTTATAAAGTTACTACTAGTGGACCGTGGCGTTATGGTAAGTGCGTAGGACTGTTACGCTGATTCTCAGTCTATGCCATCTTAAAACAGAAATGTTTCTCACGGACTGCTGCCTCTTGCGAGGAATTGACAAATCCACCAAGAGTATCTCTTGTTAGGAAAAAGTGTTTCTCATGTAAGCAGTTCGGATTTGGCAGAAAATTCTAGCTCCACTCCATTCCTGCCAATAACACGCACACATGGAATGGAAATTGTTTAAAAAATGTTGAAGAAAATTTAATTTTTCTCAAAAACGACGCCAACGATTTTGATTAAAATTTTTATATGAGCTAATATCAGACGATCTATCGTATTATTGGAATAAATTTTATATTAATACATTATTAACGGACAACGGTATCTCTTACAGAACCATTTTTTTGGTTTTCAAATATCTCATTATTTGCTGAACCGATTTTAATGAAATTATTTACACAAAAGCTCCAAATTTAAATAATTTTGCATATAAAAATTTTATTTTATTTTATTTAGTCAATGAAGAAAGTCAATTTTAAGAAAATATGAATTAATTTTACTGGAAGAAAAACACTAGATAAAAATTTAACAAGTATTTTGTTTAATTTACAAGGTGCACTTCCCCATATAAATATGCAGAAAACTTAGAAATTCACACAAAAAAATAATAATATTATATTGGTGCTTAAATTGTACCTTTCAAAGGACACCCTTTATATTGGAAACTGCAATTGAGAAATGCGGCCAACCCTTATAGCGCAAGATCTAAGACCACAACTCTGTTGTGAAAGTAGCTGGATCGATTTTATATCGCTCCTGAGTTTTTCTATTTTCAATTTTTAAATACTTTTATTCACTAAAATAACTAGTAAATACGAAAAGTATTATATATATACATATAAGCGTCAAAACAAGCTTTCAAGCACCTGCTGTATCACATGAGTTAGAAAAAAAGAAAAATAAACCTAACCTCACCAGAAGAAAACCCTCACCCGAAAGCTGCAAACCTGAAGGGTTGCCAGTTGCCTTTAAAGCCTAGTACATACTTGTGAATCATGTCGTGAATCCATACAAATTTGCATTTTTGTTCACCCGTGAGCGTGCTCGTGAAGCCATGACAAAAAATGGAGAGTTTGCGTTCACGAGCGGTGAACCATATTCAACAAAATGTACGGGAACTCTTTGATTTTTAGTTTAGCTTTGACAATTTGACCATAAAAGCTGCAAAAGTCAAGCAAATCGTGTCAAAAATTCACTTTCTCCACTGATGGTTGTTCACTTCACGAGGAAGTATGTACTAAGCTTAATATCGAAGCAAATATGTCCATAACCAATGCTGATCTAAAAGAGATAAAAGTCTGTTATAGATGAATCTCTACAAACTGAACTTGCGAAAGCAACCACACAACTCGCTTCAAAAGAAGATTTTAATAAGTTGAATGCTGAGATAAACATCCTGCGAAAACAAAATGAAGACCTTTCTTTCAAAGTTCAGCACTTCGAGACTAGATGTTATACTCTAGATTCTAGAAGCAGAATAAGAGGCACAATGCAGAGAAATCAAGGGGAAAAACATCATTCTCACGATGCCAAATGAAAAAAGTTGATCCGAAAATAAAAATCGACCTAATCACACTACTTCTGCTTGGTGAACCACATCAGATGACAGAAACAGCAAAGCTTAATGAAAACAATAACACCATCAAATTTATAATAAATGTTGGGTCTAACTAGAAAGCAATAAAAATGTTGCAAAATTCCTTCAAGCTTAAAGGTTCAGGTGTATTTATACAACTTTACTTAACGAAAAAATCACAACTCAAACTCCGAATCATGCTCAGCTACAGAAGAATAACGAGGCAAAAAACCCAAAAGCACAAATACTCGGTAAAAACAACTCTTTATTAATATCTGACAAAACATTTTATTTAAACGAAAACAATACTCTTAGATATAAAAATGATGATGGAGAACAATACAGACAAAATTTGGTCTTATAATGTGTCAGGTCTTAATAATTAACTTTTATTTGCAGATATTTGTACGTATATAAATGGTTTTGGTATTTTTTTATTTGAAACACATGTTACATCGGAAAATCTAAGTTCACCAATTATTTCAAACGTTATAAATTGTCATCTAACTAGCACTAAAAATATTTACTAAAGGACGTGCCAAGGTAGAACCTTGTACGGGATAAAAACATTTCTACTGAAAACTTTTAATTATGAAGAAATCGAAGATACAATCTTCGTAAAACTTTTACAAAAAGGCGATAAGTTCATTGTACCTTTCTATATAAATTGCAACAAGTGGAATGAAGACTGTAAAAACCTTAATCGCATTATGCTGCGTTTAATAAAGAAGAGAGTTCTCATAATTCATAATGCAAGAATTAGTAACTTACAAGTAACTACAATTCACAGAACGAGAAATAATTTTATAAACTTCAATAATCGAAATTCAAAAAACACTATTTGTAATCAAAATGGTATCAATCCCCTCGATATACTACAGATGTATGTTTGTATAGTTCTCAATGGTTGTACTAATGGAGATACAGAAGACCACTATACTTTTATAGGAGGACAAGGCAAATCGGTCATCGACTACTGTGATTTGATATGATTGGCATGAACTTATACAAAACTTCGAAGTCCAAGCTAAAAACTATTCAGACCACATATCAATCGTCGTTGAATGGTCTGATAGTGACCTCAACTATAAAGAACCTTGACGTTATGAGTTATCCCCAGGCTTAAATGGAAACAAAATAAATTTAACTCGTACCAAAACAAACTAGAGAACAGCCTCTCTCTTCTCAATGATTCGTTTGATTCAACTGAATTACTTTCAAACCAACTTATCATAAGCATACAAAACTCTACAATCATCCCTATATTGAATGGGAAAAAAATTATAAAAATTAATAGTTCGATAACGAATACATAAAAGCTCGAAAAAAGTCCTTCTCTCTTTTCAATGCAGTCCAAAATTCGAACTGTCAAAATTTAAAAAATGGTTTATTGAAGAAAATACACAGTATAGGATTCAAAAGAAAACGGAATATGAAAACCAACTATCATACTTGGTCAAACGAAAGACTCAAAAGAATTGGAAAGTTACAAAAAATATAAACGGTTCAAATTATACAATAGGTTTAGGAGTAACTGTTGTGGATCTATCTGTGCACTTCAGAAATATACTATGTGCAAAATCAGACGTTAAGTTTTATTATGCTGAACCTTTATTATCTGATGAAATACTGGATTGCGAAATCAAATTTTGCTGCGATATATACCCCGTTATTCTTAAAGCGAAAAATGAAAAAGCCCCTAGAGAAGATGGCGTTACTTACGAGTTTTGCCGGTACAGGACTTATTTCCCGACTCAAATCTCTCTTCTATGAAGTTCTACATAAGAAAGAAGTACCCACATCTTTTAAGAGGCAGTAATATTTCCAATACATAAAAAAGGCGACAAAAATAATGATCAAAATCATTCATCATTTCGTCACGACGTCGTTTTGCATTCCTGTTTGGATGGGAAAACAACTTTAACATCCTTACTGAGGCACAGAGTAGGAGCACAGTAATCAGTAGTTGTTGACAAAATATATGTGGACCATATTGCTTGGCAACCCAAAGATTGGATCTTAAAAGCAGTATTCATGGATATTTCAAAGGTTTTCACCCTTGCCTCTAGATCTACAACTGAGTCTGGAGTCTGGACTCAGATTCGGTATATTACGCAGTTTGGACTTAAATATTTGACTGAACTTCTTCCAGTCAATTTTTTCGGGTTTCTATAAGAAGGAGGGGTTCCGATCTCGAAATTGATGCTAAAGAGGATCCACCTATGATCCAAGAAGGAGTTAGAAAACGATACTCTCCAGTTCTCTACCATAAAATAAAAATTTTTGGTAACGACAGTAACGTCTAGCACATCATCCCACCCTTCATATCTGTCCGAACTCGGAAAAACGAAAGTGGGAGTACTACCTCTATTACAGATCGTTAAATTGTTATCAATAATAAAATCAAAGAAAGACTCACCTCGTTTGTTGATCTCAGAACTACCCCAGAGAGTATGCCGTAAGTTCGCATCGCATCCAATCAGCAGGTTAGTCTTGTTTGTTGTTGTTTCGGTCACAAGGTTTCGTAGTTCTTCTGGCGGTCATAACCGATCATGAGCTGAGTAAATAGAAGCTACGAGCAGGCCGTCTGTATTTTTGCCTTCCAGTCTGACGATTGTCAGATCTATAGTACTAAAATTTGGACACAAAAAATCTTTCAAGTGTTTTTTAGCTAAAATACAAGTTCTAGGCTTTATTACCTTGGTCTTGGTTTGCGGCTTTATAAAAAAAGGTCATACTGGCTGTCTTGGAGGCCTCTTACTCTGAGGCCATTCACCCACGGTTCTTGAATGATGCCGACGTCAATATTTTCCTCCCTCAGGAAAACCCTCAGATTATCCGAAGCACATTTAGAGTGCTTCAGATTAATCTGTATGGCCCTCAGCGCGTTCTTAATTTTGACTAGATCCCGCGCAATCAGGGCCCGGCAGCTCGCTGGGGACTTTGCAGAGCCTTTGTTCTACGTTTTTTATGCCGAATCTGAGTTTAAATTCGGCTTTCTCAAGAGCTTCCTTGCTTTCCTCGCTGATCCTCAGAAGATAAGATCCGCTGCTCTTTTTGGGTTCCTCCACCTTAATGACAGCCCAGTCATGCATAGGAACCAGCGGATTTAGCCTCCGAAGACCACGGATCAGCTCCTGTCCGCTCGGTTTGACGCCCATGAGGGGCACTCAAATACGGGCTTTCGGCTGCCTAGGGATGTCCTTAGCTGGGATAAGCTTGATCCTCAAGCCCTCCCAGTCATTGCTAATCTTGGCAATGGAGGACCTAAGGAAACCCTTAAAAACCTGTCCCCGCACTTGATCACCCGTATATCCTCAGCATCTCCCCAGAGTCGAACATGGGGTAGGGACCCCCTTTAGCCGAAAGAGTGTACAGAAATACCATCTCCGAAAGCTTCGCCTCGATGGAACTACACACAGCCAATAGACCTCTATTGTCAGTAGAGAGCTCATCTACAACCGCTACATGATAACTTCACTAATGGTACGCGGCTTCGCGGCTCTGGTAGGTAGTTTTAATTTGTCGGACTTTTTTGGACCGTCAAGCTTACTCTTCTTGAGAGGTTGGTCAGTCTCGTCTCGAGACCTGTTTCGCTTGACGGCCTTTTCTTCTGTAGCTAGAAGATTATTGTATTCCTCAACAACCTTCTGGTACTTTACTTTATCGGCGGTCGCGGTGCGGCGTCCCTCTCATGGGAATTTCCAGCTTTCTCATTCTTGGCAATCTTTTCAAGAATAAAGAATTCTTTTCTGAACTGCACCTTGAGAGAGGCGTTCACGGATAGTTTTTTTCTTTCTCCGTGCAGCGCTGCTATGTCTGGCATTGCTGCACGAGGGTTTCGGGTTGGCACTGGTCGGTTTAGGAAGCAAAGGGGTACTGTGGCTGGTACTGCCTATGCTTCCTGAAGGTTGCTCAGCAGCACTAGAGTCGCCAGTGCTAGCTGAGGTTCTCTTTATTGTTTCTTGGCTGGAAGCCAAATGTTCATCCTCAAAGTCGTCGGATGGTAAAAAAATCAGTACTATCTATATCGTACATTTTTGTAGAAAATTTAAATTTGGTTCCCACCAAGGACCCTGCCAAGGCATCCGAAAGAGCTCATTAGTGACTGGTTTGCCCCCCAGCCTTCCATTTCTTCGGCACGGATTAAGAAAACCGCTCATACCACCATTGAAAATTAGGGCCTCGTATCTAAGGTCAAATCGCATTACTAAGGGTTAAACTATTGAAGAGTAAAGGAACATCTTAGAAATACGACCTGACCTTAGCTGATCACCATCTTGACAACGCACAAGATAAAAATTGTAGTGATCATTTATACCGCCCGCACTTACTAGGAGGGTTTGATAGGATTTTTGCCGGGCACCAGCGTATTGTACTATCAGCAAAATACAAGATATTTGATGCTGTTGTAAAGTCTTCTCTCTGTTATGCTGTTTAAGTTTGGGGAATGAATCGTTTGAGGCCATAGAAAAGTTTCATAATATGTGCTTTTTAAAGAAACTTCAGTCTTCCAATAAAAACCCCGAACTATGCCCTATATCTCGAAACGGGTGTAGCTAAAATTACTCATACACTCTTAAGATGCATGCGGACTACATCGTAAATGTGTTGTCTCATCAAGACAATCGATTGACCAAACAAATGGCTCTGTATGAACTCAGAAACGCTGATTGGTGGGTGGCAAAGTGAAAAGACTTAGGAAATTCTTGTGGAGAATCGTTTGAACGGGATCACAGTCATTTAATGAACTTTAAAGAAAGTCTCTATATAGTAATTCAAACCCACGAAAATTTTGAAAGAGTTGAATTCATCAAAGAAGCTCAGAAATCGCAAAGCAGAATCCTTTATTCTGAATTGAAGCTGAACTTAATGGAAGCAAATTACTATTATAAATATTTTTGATATTTAAAACAAGGTGTGAAGTACTTGGCCTTAATGGAACACCATATAACAATAGCTTTAATCAGTTTTGTTCATTAAGAAAAGATATAATTTTGTTTCAACGTGATCCTCTTGAAAATAAAAAAATATATTTGTTTCCTCAAAATACTTAGAGAGTGACCCAATGACTGATGAACTATGGCTGCCCTACTCTCTCAAAAGCATGGGAAAAGGAATTTAGACGAGTAAAGGAATGATTGTTGCTGCGGTAAATTTTACCGTGGCAAACTGAAAAAAATTGAGAAAGTGACGTAACATTTTCATTCTGAAACACACAATAAATCTTTTAAAAAAATCATTCTAAAACCAAACACTTTGAAAGTCCAGTCACTTGAAATCAAAGTGTGCATCATCCTCTTGCAAGCGTTATCAGTCCACAGATGAGCATGTAAAAACTACACCTTGCCATTTTAGTTCATCCGTACTTTTGTGCAAACCAAATACGGCTATTAGATTAATTTAACCACGATTCCAATTAATTATACTGCCAGTGTAATTTCAGTTTATTAGCAATTAAACCTAATTTTCGAGTTGATTGATAACAGGATTATATATTTAAGATACTGTTAATCTTAACATGGGTCGACACGCACGCTAAAATCTGGTATCCAGTTAAATATTTAGGACGACCAACAGTATTAAAAAAAATGTTTTTGGATTAGATTAGATTAGATTAGATTAGATTAGATTAGATTAGATTAGATTAGATTAGATTAGATTAGATTAGATTTGATTTGATTTGATTTGATTTGATTTGATTTGATTTGATTTGATTTGATTTGATTTGATTTGATTTGATTTGATTTGATTTGATTTGATTTGATTTGATTTGATTTGATTTGATTTGATTTGATTTGATTTGATTTGATTTGATTTGATTTGATTTGATTTTATTTTATTTTATTTTATTTTATTTTATTTTATTTTATTTTATTTGATTTAATTTAATTTGATTTGATTTGATTTGATTTGATTTTATTAGATTAGATTAGATTAGATTAGATTATATTAGATTAGATTAGATTAGATTGGATAAGATTAGATTAGATAAGGGTCGTCAGCCACGTTGAACAATAACAACCTGATAATTGATACCTACGCTTCTTGTTAATTTTACCTGATATTTTCTCTGAGTGTTGACATGGTGTGTTATACAAAAGAAAAATATATTCTCTATACCTGCGAAGCATAAAGAATTAGCTTTTCTGCTTTTGGTCATAAAAGATGGCCACTGGCGCCAACATTATTTGTTTTCCCACTTTAATCTTCCTCAAGTCCAGCACAAAACTGATGTGTTATCATAGTCATCTCTTTAAATGAAATTTGTCTCTAGCTAATTGTGTTTTTTTTGCCTTCGCGGTGTTATTTCTACATAGAGTTATAAAGTTCTTCATAACGGTGTGATGAATGTGGTGGTTGCCTACACTTCCCACCGGGTAAAACATTTCACGCTCATTTTACTTTCGAAGTTCTAATGGCTTATAATAAAGAAATCCAGCCATCATTGAAGGAATTCATTCAATATTCAGTGACACGATCCTGAAGAAATTACTTAATAAAACTTTACACAATAAATGTTAATTCACGCAATAAAATAGGACATACAAACCTACGTTTTCCATATATTATAACTTCAACCAACTACCAACACGCAATGTAAGGTATAAAAGCTATTAAGAATTTGATAAAACCACAGAAATTATCCTCAGCCTCATTTTCAACTGAACACCCAGTCCAGTCACCTCGGCATATACAACTACAACATAAAGCTGGTAATGTTCTGAAACCAATTTATCCACCATAGTCTTGAAATCAACGTATACAATGTGCTAATAAAAACGGTCTAAATGGACGCAAATTAATGAAATCAAAAACCCAACAAAGCTTTCTAACATTACCCTGGTCGTAGTAAAACGAAAAAATATACATACATATATAAGCTGTTTTCGCTATACACAGTTAATGCAAAAAGAATTACCACAAGGCAATTCGCATTTTATGCGACCTGCCATTGACATAATGTCAAACAGGGATATTGCAGCTCTCTGTCCGTCTAGGCAGGATATCGCATTCAGCTATATGGTGTCATTTTGACTTAAACTTTTATGGGAGCTTACATAATATTTCACAAGGATAATTGCAGAAGAAAAATGAACTAGCTCTGCTCTGACTGCCATTGCCCCTCTATTCAAACAGGAGTTGAAAAACATCCTCAAGACAACAGTATTGACATTGTGTTCAATAAAACCCGAAAGGACTCGAACATTAAAATGCAAGGGAGCAGGCTAGTGAATGAAATATGTTAACATCCTTGCCAGTAATAAAAATAGTATTTTTATGGTATGGCGTGCACTGAAAGAACATCAATTCAAGATTCATGAAAGGGTGACCGCCTAATGCAGTGGCTCGCACAGTGGCGCAAAGCGGAAAAAAACTTCAACAAAATAGTGCTTTTATTATTAAAATATATTATTTTAATCTGATGCTCTAGAGCTTTTGGGTTCATAAAAAATCGAACTCGAAATTTTAATTAAACCTGACACTACGACCGACGCACGTTAAAGAACCCAATGATGTCTGCCTGCACCTCGACTTATAAGCTGAATCACTGCTGACTGAAGAGATTTTCTTAAACTTGGAACCTCTAAAAGTCTTGGAAATATCTGAGGTTTAAAACCTTAATCCCGGCATTGATTTTTTTTTCGGGAATTTTTCGGAGTGAAATCGGAAAATCAAATCGAAAAATGCTTAAATACAGTTTTGTTCTAAATTGTTATTTTTTTAGTTTATTAGTGTTATCAGTGAGCAAAAAGTAATTATTTTGTTTCTAAGGAAATTCAAATTATCATGCTGAAAATGTTATGCCAATTTTAGGGAATTGACAAATTTTGTCCGCTTTCCCATACAAAGAGCACAACTGTGCGGTGGTGGTGACGGCATCAAGGCGTGGGTTGGACAAACATAGACCAAACGATGGTGGTGACTTCTAAAGGATAAATTATTTATAGCCCTTCTCGGCAAAAATGGCACTCCAACAGGTTTTTCGAAATAAATGTACTCATATAGAAATGGAGAAATTGAAAACAAAGTTCACAAGAAAATGTTTTCGATGAAAAGCAAGGAGCCAGGGAGTCAAGGTTGTGAATAAAAAATATGATGGTATACTTGGATGTTGGACAGAACGAGATGTTCGATTGAGCAGGTTGTTATCTGACTGCAGTAAAATTGTACATGAGACTTTCCATTATAAAAATGTTTATACGTCATATGAACCCACCAAATAGTTTTTATTTATCGAAAAAACGTTGCAAAGATAAAAATTATATGATTCTTCTGAGAATAAAATCATATTTTTAATATACATATATATGTATGTAGATATTTCAAATTTTCTCTATAGGTAATGTGGATGATATTCGATAAATAACGTAGCTATACTGCAACAAAAACCCTTCCCTATCTTCCTATAATATATGATATACCCTGAGAATTACTCACCAAAAAAAAGAGTGATTAAAAATAAGTTTTAAATATCAAATAAATCAGTCGGAAATAATAGATAACCATACGCGTCACCGAATTTAGATATCATGGACACTTAAAGTAAAAGTTATCATTGTTCATCTTTCCTGTTTTGTTGTTATAGATTTCTTATAGATCGCCGGACGAAACACCAATTTTTGCGGATATTGAATCAAGAAAGAATAAATAGCCATAGGCTATACATGTATAACATATAGATACCCAATAATGAAAAGTGAAGCCTATCCGTCATTTTGTAAAATGCAAAACAATTGAATTTTGAGCTATTTTTTGTGAATGGTGATTTGATGAAATTTATTCTTTTAAAGTGATTTTTTAAAGTATCTTCCTATATCAATTATGTACAGATATATGAACATTATACATACGTTTTAAAATTCTTTGGTCGTGTAGAGCGTAATTTGTATACGTTTAAGAAGCAAAACAAGTGATCATTTTTATGCCAAATAAAACCTTTTGACTTTATAAATAATTCAAGCCAAACAATTTACAAACAAAAATTCATTTTGGTACAATTTTCTTTTCCAATTTCATGAGGAAATTTTGAGCCGAATTAAAAAATTTTCTTTTGGGAAAAAAAGAGTCAAAATCTTTAATTTGGCATACAAATTGTCAAATAAATTTTTCAAATAGTAACCTAAAACTTACTGAATATTATTTCGAACAATTTACAATAGTCCATTAGAAAGTTCACGTTTTACGTCATAGAAGTTTCATCAAAAATTACTAAAATTCAATAAGCATTGCTTATAAAAAACAAGCCGAATCTTTTCCAATTCAATTTCACCTTTTCGACTCACGAATTGCTCAATTATCGAATTCAAATCTTTGGATAGCATTATTACCAGTGAGGCGTTGTGGAGGACACTAACATTTGAATGGCACAACTTTTAAAACATTTGTATCCATAATGGACCACTATACAAATGATTCCCCGAGGGACAGGTCAAATTCCTGTCATCTTTGAAAATTTTTGGTGTTTGGTGTGTTGCTGTTTTGACATCTCTTATATAGATATTAAAGAATTCTTTTTTTTTTCGATATTATTATATTTATTAACAGTTATTTTTTTATCGAATTACTTTCCGACATATGTACATATATTCATGAGAAAAATGCAATTAATTTCATTTAAATTATACACTCCATTGAAAAACTATAACTTATTTATCAAACCTTTTTTTACAACGATTTTGTCCTCGATGAGTCAGAACGGCAAAAGTTGTTTTTGATCGCCAGCTGTTAATCTTTTACATTGGCAAAGGTATTGCCGGAATAATTTTCTTCTCCAAATACCAACATCCTTTGCATTATAGCCGCAGTTTTGGGATTTAAGACCACTGTGGCCCGAAATATTTTCTCTTATGAGATCAAATGCCTTAAGTGACGAAAAACAAAAAAAAATAAAAACCTTCTTCAGTTATATTATTATTGGCAATTAAAGTTCTAAGTATTTTACTGGCCAGATGAAGTGCCGATTAGCAAAATTAAACTCCCAATTAAAACATTCAAATCTGTCACTGATCACACACACTTCGATTCATCACACTTCGCTTCAAATAATTTTTCGTTTAACTATCAGCTACGGGAATTGACGGGTGGAGACTGAACTTGTCCATTGAACCACTTTTGGAAAGAGATCGCATACGTAGCTCAACTCGTCTACGGGGAGGTGTTGCAATTAAGCCGCGACAGAATAACTAACTGAAAGAGATTGCAACATGAAAATGACAGCATGCACATTGTTTTTTCTAGTTATTTGTTCCTTCAGTTAAAATCTTACCTTTGGAAAATTGGCATTCTTCCAGTTTGCAACAAACGCTTGTTAAATCTTCTTCAGATAGATCTTTTTAAATAAACATTAAAATTTCAATACGGTATAAACATTAAACACGTCTCTTACTTTGTTAGGGAACATTTATTTTTTTCTGTTTTTCAAAAGTTAATAGTTAATACCATAAAACTTCCAGGCGCTAACTTTGGTTACAAGTACACAAGTACTATATGTATTTCAATTTGACTTCTTTTAATTCAATCTGATTTTATTTTATTGATCGATTTGATTAATAGTAACCACAACATTAACGTTTACTGGTGGATGTAAACGTAAATGTGTGGTTACTTTTTTTCTATATAAAAAGATGTTCTTATCATAGTATTCTTCAAACAAGACCAATATTTAAATAGATTTACATTCAAAACTCGATGATTTCTCATACAAATTTAATTCGTTTTTGAAAAATCAGCGTCAATTTGATCGTAAAATGATCCGCATTTTTGATGCATATATTGCTTCATAATGCTTCTTCAAATATGCAATCTTCAAATGACGTATGAAACAATATTTGCGTTTTGAAAAGTAGTGTTAAAGTAAATCTTTTTTTTTTTGTCTCTTTCAGCCAAATTAATAAAAGTGGAAAAGCGAAGGGTTAGGTCTTATTCCGTGGACTAAGTGCAAAATGTTATGAATAAAAGAAAATTTCTAAAAAGTGACGTGTACTAAGTTTAACCACCGGAGAAGGTAATTCAGCGAAGCAATAAGAAACAGATGTGTCAAATTTATTCTGAAATAAAAAAAAAATACCTTAATGAAGATTGTTAATTTTACTTTGAATAAAATTAATAAGTTTAGTTAGTTTAGTTTGGTGTTTTATTATTAATATAATTAAAAAAAAAGAAGACATTTTTTCCGTTTAAATTCCAAAAGATGCTAAGTTAAAACTGATACATGTTAATGGTTATAAATAAACAAGAAAAAGTTAATTAAGTTTGTATTTAGAATATTTATAATGCTAAATCAAGTAATACTTTTTAAATACCATTAATTAAAGAAATTATTATATGGTTGTTGAAGCATATACATAGTTATTATTCTTTACTTCATGTACATAATTCATTATTGAAAACAAAATAGAAATTTAAGTAAATTATACATTTGACATCTCTTATATTAGGTAAATTCATTTAATAATAAATTTCTATACTGAAAAGCCCTATGCAGGAAATGATACAAAGACACATTATTTTGACCATTTAGCACGTCGATAAAAGTTTCTCGAGTTAGAAGAGCTTCTGCGAAGTGATCCGTTCTGAATGTTTTGAAAATTGGACCGATTGCAATAAAGTGATAGTGTTTTCTGAAGCATCTAAGTTGCATAATGTGCATATACCATCCGTTCGGTTTTTAAAAGCTTTTGCATTTAGGTTAAGTAGACCCCCTCTTGCCATGAAAATCCATCTGATCATGTGTGCATATTTATCATCGAAATAGTTTGGCACTCCTACATACTGGAGATTACTATACTCATCATGGAAAAGACCAAACCTTGCCTTTGCTACACAGTCACTCCACTCTTTTGTTCTCAATTCCAGTAAAATCTCCGCATGCGAATCTTTCCAACTATTTGTGTCCTGCCAACAGAACTACAAACCTGCTTCCTCATATAGTGATATCTATTCTTTTGCCCAGCCAATGTTTTCCCTCATGATTTCTTTCGCCAATATTTTGGGGAGTCTACACTCCTGATAACTCATCACTTTTCGAATGTAGGTGAAATGCATGCGTAGGGTTGAAAGAAATAATGTTGGAAGACCATATTCTATTTGTAACATATAGTTAGGAGTGTTGTAGGCTAGTTTGAGCAACCTTTTAATAAAATATCTTAAGAGTCTTTCTATCTCTTCATACTTTAGATATCCCCAGACCTGTACTGCATAAAACATAATGGACCTGGCTGTTGGTTCAAAAATTTTAAATTTGTTTGAAGGAAGAATTTTTCTGTCGTTAATAACTGCAGACCAAGTTGAGTTTATAGCCATCTTAGACATTTCAAGCTTTTCCTCCAAATGGGGCTTAAATGACATATTGTGCGTGAATTTTACTACTTCCACCTCAGACCCACTAAGAAACCATTTTTCACCCATCGCTCTTCTACCTCCCTTCCTAAATATAACAATTTTTGATTTTGCCAAATTAATCTCCAAATTCCATGCATCGCAGTATTCAGACAATCGATCGATCATATTTTGTAAAGATATTGGATTTTCCGCCATCATTGTTAGATCATCCGCATACCTACATAAGTACTTTTAAAAGACATTTCACAGACATTTACTCCTCCAGGTAAATTATCATAAAGATCGTTTAAAAAGAAAGAAAATAAGATTGGACTGAGTACACAACCCTGTCTCAGCCCTATTCCAGTTTCGAAAAAATTTGAAATATGTTCCCCATCCCAAACTGCGGTTTTTGTGTTTTCATATATGTTTTTTAATAGTCTGATTATTTTTGATGACATTCCTAAACTGAGTAGTTTGTACATTAGGGCTTCCCTGTTAATTTTATCAAATGCTGCTTTGAAATCTATTAAAAAGACATGGAGTTTCTTTTTCCTTTTGTTTAAAGTTAGATTTACAACCGAGGATAGGTTGAAAATTTGGTTTGGTCAACCGTCTAGTAACCTTTGCGAAACCTTGCTTGAAATTCGTTAATTATGTTGTAGTTTTCAGCCCACTTTGTTATTCTATCCATTAGTATCCCCGAAAAAAATTTATACAGGGTATCTAAAAAGGAAAGACCTCGATAATTTCTCACGTCATCTAATTCACCCTTTTTGTGAATTGGAAATATGATGGAGTTCCTGCAGGAGCTTGGTATTTCTTCGGATTCGAAGATTCTGTTAAAAATTTGGGTTACTTTTTCTATGAATCTAGTTGTTGCGTTTTTATAAAATTCAAATGTTATGCGGTCAATTCCCGGAGCCTTCCCAGGCTTTCGACTAACATATAATGTTTGACCCCTCATCTCCCTAGCAATAGACCACCAGTCCCTTGCACCCCTTATAGTTGACAGCTTACTTATTTGTCGTTCTTTATACTCTTTCTTTTTTGTTTCGCAGATATGTCTACAGGGCCGTCCGTAGGTAGGGGGGGGGCATTAGGGGGCAGTGCCCTACCTTGAAACCTCCAATGCCCTACCTTGAAAAATCAACTATAGGAAATTCGTTCTTTGTATAGGTACAAAGATTTGTTCCACCAAAAAAAAAAAAAAAAAACCTCGTTTCGCAATTTTTTTCCTTTCCTACATTGCACCAAAAAAAAACAATACCCTCATTTGTAAGCAGTGTAACGAAATGGCCCATAGGTAGGGTGTCCATAATTTAAATGAAAAAAAAGAGAACATTTCCAAAATGCAAACATAACCAAAAAAAAACATCAACCAACAACGATTAAAATAACGACTTGTTCACAAAATATTTTTTTAATTTATTAAGAGAATTAGTTTCAGGTATAGAAGACAGAAGAGTTTGAATTTAAAACAGTTTCGAAAACATTAATCAATTGCCGTTTTCAGAAAAATGAGATCTCAGAGATTTTTCTCACTCAAAAAGTGAGCAAGCGAATCCAAGATTTTTTTTCCTCAGAGTTTTGACAGCAAAGCTGAGAAATTTTGCTGAGGAATCCTGTTCAGGTAACTGAGATTGCTGAGATCTCCGAGATCTCATTTTCCTGACCATGTCTATTAATTCAAAAACAATAGTCACGCTGTTCTGATTTCCATTCCGAATCAAATCCGCGGTTAACAGAATATAAAAAAAATATAATGTGTAGAAATTCACACAAATGCACAGAGTTTAAAACTAAAGGAACGCACCTTTTTAGCTGAAACAACATTTTTGAAATTTTTCCAATTCCAAATCGGATATAAAAATTCCAAACGTCAAGAATTTTCAATCCGATCGAAAATCAAAGCACACTCAATCCGCAAGTATTGAAAGCGAGAATTATTTCAAAACACCTATGTTCTTATTTATAAACGTTGTCTAACATTAGACAACTGCCTAACTTTGGAAAATGTATTCAAAAACCTTGTTTATTGTTGTCGTATAGCTGCCTAACTTAGACACAAGAGTAGATTGTCCAAACCGAGAATAATGTGATATTTATTTTAATTAAATAAAGCATATTTCCACCAATTTGAAAATAGTTAGACAGTGTCTAAGTAGACACAAATCTAATAAGTACGACTGCTAGAGTTTGAAAACGATAGGATTTTATGACCGATGGGAATTCAGAACAGGGTGAATGTTATGATTCTTAATCTGAAGTTTCATATTTTTGAAAATTTCTTATTTGTGATGGGTATTTATTTTCATTTAAAAATATATTGTACAACTTTTGAAAGTTTTAATCCTTCAAACTGTAAGCCACTATTAAAATTGACTTAACAGTTCCCAGTTCCCACTTTTAAACTGTTATTTTCTTCTAAAAAGTATGCTCCACGTTCAAATATTTCCGAGGAAAACAGAAAAAAAAACAAAAAATTTTTAAAAACTTCATACATAATTATATTAGGTATGTTCCTTTGGCCTGCATCATCTACTGTTAAGTACTTCTGGCTCCGTAGTCAAATAAGTTTAAAGCACTTCAATAATGTAGATACGAATTGTATCCACGCAAAAAAGCAGCACTACCAGTAAAAAGAAATTACATATATAGTAAATTACTGTTGTTGGTGTTTCTCTAATCAAAAATAATATACAAATACAAACAACAAAAATTACATTTATATTGAGGTTAGATTTGTTGGCAAAATTAAATTACTCCATTCATCATCTACTAGTAAATACCAAGAAGAAACTTTGCAGGGCCCAATGGAACAGACCTAAAAATAATAATAAATTCGGAAAGAAATTCAGAATTATTTGAAGAACAAAAAAAAAATTAACCCTTTTTTATCATACACTGTTTTCCGAAAGTCTTCATTTTTTAGTTCCACATTCTCTAACATTTTTCAAAATCAAATATTCGCAACATCATCAAGATCATCTAATGAAAATTGAAGTGTCCATTTTTCTATGTACTTAATATATTTTTTGTAACAATTAATGCATTTTATTTCAAGCATTGTACTTCACTTTCAACCCGCTTTTATTTAAATTGTTAAGGATTGATTTAGGGCTGAGTGGAATACATTTTTTTTGAGAGAATCTAAAATTGTTGAAACTTCCAAGTTCCAATGGTGAATTGTTTTCAAAGTTGAGAATCACATAAAATTTGAAATACAATTAATTTTGAAGTTCATTTGTGGAAAACCTATTTTGTATTTCGAAAAAGAGACTAAAAAGAGGACGTGCAAAAAAAAGATAACAAAAAAAGAATTTTATGAAAAAAGAGAGTGTAAAAAAGATCGGAATGGAAAAAGAGAACATGTTCTCTATAAAAGAGATGTTCTGGAAACCCTACCCATAGGCCATACTGTTCTTTTTGTCTAGCATTTTTTTCATTCCTTCTACCAAAAAAAACGAAATATATGTCACAGATACGATGCGCAGCCTACTATTTTTTTTCTTGTGTGTGTTTTCTTTCACCCTTTCAGTACTTACACATTAATTTCGTTCCCAAATGCAAATATTAACAGTTTTATGAGTTGAGTATAATTGGTAGGAACTAGGAAGTATACATAGCTGTGGGATACAGTTAGAATTTGTTGTAAGAGTAAGAGACTCAAAATAGAATAGAGTATCTATGAATACTTTGAGTGCGGTTAAATTGGTGGTTAAATTATACTATGCATCTCTGAGAGTTGTGCCGTCTGTCCACGTATTGCAGTCTTTGATTAATTTAAAATGAGCAAATTAGAGTTTATTCATCTGTAGTGAAGGTGTTTTATAATGTCGTTTTCCATTGGACATTTGGAAGCGTAAAGAATCAAAAAGAACTCTTCTGAAACCATTCCATTGGCAAAAAAAAAAACGATCAACCGACGCTTCTCAGAAGAAAATTTTGCTTCTCGATTTGAAATCAGAATCCACTCAAGAACCACTAATACATTTAAGCTATTACTTTAAAACAAACTCACTCAAATGTCAAAAGTAAACATCGGACTCTGTTTGATTGTATGCCTGTTCGATAACATGAAATGTTCACAATGATTCACCAATATAATGATAATATAATTTGTAAGTTAGTATTGTTCCATTGGATTTTAGAATGAGTGAATTCCAGAGTGAAACCAATGGAAAACGACATAAGTGTTTTATAATCAGTTAGCGACAAGGCTGTTTGTTTATTGCTGTGAACTAAAGCCTAGTACGCTGCTGATGCGAAACGAAAATTTCCTGTGATCTCCAAACAGACAACGAAACCCTTGCGAAAACACAACGGAAAATATCCTTGGAGAGTTTCACTAATTCCAAAAACAAAATCAAACATAAACGCAAAAATTCAGAGAAACCCATGATGTAAGAAAATGATAAAAAAAACACACATAAAACTCAAATGTCATTTTTCCGCACACAATAAATAGTCTGTACAATTAATTCAGTGCGAAAAAGGAGCGGAGACTTCTCCAAATAATCTGCTACAATTATAAATTTCGCTCTTCGAACAGCGTACTGCAAAACGAAAAGTAGAACGAAATTTTCCGTTTATGATTTCGTTGTGTCATTTTTGTATGGGATTTTTCGTTTCGCATCAGCAGCGTACTAGGCTTAAAGATTAAAAGATTTTGTGGATATATGGGGATATATGTACGTACTTTCTTTAGCAAAAAACGAAGAGTTGAAGAGGAAATCGACCACGAAAAACCTCATTCCTCAAAACATATGGAAGCAAAAGATACAAATGCTACAAATGATTCAATAGGCCTCAGAGGCTATCAATGAGTCACAAAAGAATGGCAGGCATGGTATTTCTGGCCTTTGAAAAGAAAAGGACCAAGTCATTGGATCTGGATGAAGTCCTTCGTATTTTTAATAATATGGCAAATCGAAGAATTCAGTTATTTTAATGAAAGAGCTTGATATTGGTATCTATTCTAAATATAATATCTATGTTAAGAGACATAATAAAAAAAACCAATACATATGTATATGAATGTTTTGCACTTATCTATCACCCCATCCCGACAATTGAGTAAGTACCACTTTTACCAGATCAGATCATATTTCATAAAAAATTTTTACTTCTGCCTTACCTGTTATTACCGATGCCCTACCTTAAATTCAACTCTAGCTACGGCCCTGTATGTCTATAATTGTTTCTCTCATTCAGGTAATTTTTCCCAAAAGCATCGACGCAATTAGCTTTGTAAAACTTGAGTTTTTTTACTACCTTATTTTTAGCTTTGAGGCAATCTCTATCAAACCACTTTTTTCTGAGCAGTTTCCTGTTTTTATAGGAGCAGATGAATGACAAGCTGAAGAATATATAGCATTTTTAATGAAATTTATATCATCATCGATGATCATCGAACTATTTTGAGGATCATTTGAGTTTTCTAACACAAAAGCATCTAAATTTCTTGCAAAAGCATATGTTTTATTTTCCTTCCAATGCAGCATTGGAGGTAGTGAAAGTGGTTTTTCTTTCTGCAAATTATGATTCTTCAAACGTAAATTTAACGTCATGTGATACGAATATATTTTTTCTTCTACTGTAAAAGACTCAACCAGATTCAATAATCCCAAAGAAGCAACTCCATAATCAATCACGGATGACCCGTTAGATCCAATAAAGGTAAAAGAATAAGAATAAAATTAATAATGTCTGCTAGATTTATAGAGTTTTTAAATCATTAATTCTAATTATTGGACAATCAGCCATCAACCACCATAAAAAGAAAACTATACAAAAATACATGTATATGATCCAATGGAAGTGCTAAGTGCGAGGAGGATTTCAGGAAGAAATATATGTATTTTCCAAGGAGAATATGAGGAACTCATTGCTGTTATTGACTGTGACCTAAATGGGGACCAAAGAGGTGGACTTATTTCTGTCGGTTTGCATTTTGGCTTCTATCAGATACATTCCATTTAAAATTTAAATAAATAAAAACAAAACAGAAAACGGAAACAACACAAACAATTGAAAAATGATAATAATTTTGACAGAAATATATTATCAAGAGAATTCTTGAGCTTTTTTTTTTTTACAAATTATCACAATTTTCTGTCAGAACCCCTACGAAAAATACCCAAGTTTGCGAAACTTGGGGAAAATTTCAAGTTACCAAACAGGCATCTTATTTATTGTAGTAGATTTTCTTAAGGGATTTCTGGTAAACGTCAATTTTCTATTCCACGAACATTTTGGTTTTATTCATGGAAATTTTTAACCCATAGCTTAACTCTTATTCCCTGCTTTATTTAAATCGTGGAATAAAGGTGGAATATGCGTTTTTTTTATTAATTTGGGTGTTTGTGTTTAAATCTAAACGAGTTTAACTTTCAGGAAATATATACGTCGTTGATAGTAAACAATAAATTCTTTACTCGAAAGGTAAAGTGTATAAAGTAAATTTTAAGCATTTTTCAAAGAACACAATTTTTATAGTCAGATTTTATGATTGTCATTGAATTAGGTTGCTATTGAATTTTGTCTAAATTCAACACCCGAAAGCAAAAACTAAAGGGTGTTTTTTTTAGACGTTGTGGTTTTCAATCTGGTAATACTTTTTCGGAGTTGGTCTTTTTGACAGCGGTCACTTGGTTTGCCATTCCATAATGAATAGACTAACTCCTGAACAACGTTTGCAAATCGTGCAAATTAATTACCAAAATAATGGTTCGGTTCGCGCGACGCGTCCAATATTCGGTCGACATAATTGCCCAGCAGAGTGATTCGAGCAACCATGGATCGGTTTCGCACCACGTTTACTCTAGTGGATAATGCGCATCCTCAGAGACGCCGCGCCGTACGGTGCGCACCGAAGACGCTTTTGCTGCTGTGGAACAGAGTATCGAAGAAGACCCGAATGAGTCCACCCGCCATCGAGCGCAACAATTGGAGCTGGGGTCTCTCGGCTGGAATTTATTCGAGCCAGCCGCCACTTGCCCGAAATCATTTTTAAAACATAATGGCAAACCCTTATCCTTATAATAAAACACAATAATTCTTGGTGAAAACATTAAATTATATGCGGTTTATTTTATTTCTTGAAAACCACACGTCTAAAAAAATTTACCCGATTTGCCATTCTGGCATAGTTGAGTTACATTAGAAATGAAAAAAATATTTATGTATTTTAAAACTTTGAATAAAGCAAGCGGTATTCTATTTTAAATTTGCTGTTCTTCGCATGCAAACCTGAAAAGCCTACGAACAGGGTTGGGCGAATCAACTACACTACATTTTCTACATCATTAACTACGCGTAGTTAATTTAATAAACTACGTCTTATTTTCTACAAATTGTTACGTTTTCATATACATACATACATAGTAAATTTAGAGAAATAATAAAATTTCAATAAAAATTCGAACATTTTAACTCAAAATTCAACCTTCAAAGTAACAACTGGCAGAACAATTGATAATTGAAACTTAAGTTTGCTACAATTTGTTTCATTAACTACATTTAACTACTTTTAACTATATAAACTACGTAGCAAATGTGATAAATGTAGTGGCCATCCCTGCCTACGAACACTTCTCCATTTTTTTGGTGTCCGTTTTATCATCTTCTTCGTATTCTGTTTCATCAGACCAGTAAGAACTAGCATGAACGCAAAAATGTTGTCTATTTCCCTGACGTTTCGCCCTCTTTCTCTACTCGGCGTTACACTTCTTTGAAATTCTGTTGATTTTTTCATATTGTTAGTAGGTATGCCTCCGCTTAAACATTTCTAATGTTAAAACACCCTTTACAACTGACATCGGAAAAACATAGTTCCTACATCTGAGCTTGACTGGGACTAGATGGTTTCGTTCCACCACCAAAAGAAAAACTAATGAGATTGAGATATATTTACATTTAGGTGATGACATCACCAAATTCTTCCTACGATGATAACAGTATACCAATGCTGCTCCTTAGGGACAGAAGCGCACAACCAAGCTCTTTTAAAGTCACATAGTCATTTGCATTTGAAAGTGATAAAATAAATTCTGGTCCATGGTTTCGCATATGGCACTGCTGGTTGAAATACTTATACCACACGCTTCCCACCCTTCTTTATACCCCCACTCGAACCACTGAAAACATGTGCGTTGCGTTTTGTGCACAGTTTTTGAATGCGTACCTATATTAAGAAAAAGAGTAAAATTGTAATTTAACAAACAAGCGCGAACTGAAACTTGTGAGTAAATCTAACTTCTAAGTTGTTTTGGGAATTTACTAAATTGTTTTTCGAATTGAATTCAAAATCTATGTTATGTGATTGCTGTTGGTTTTAATGCTTAGAGAAAATCTTCACACGAATTCGATATGTATTCATGAGTCAGGATTCTGGAGATTTGATTCCATCGAATACAATTTCCCATAGGAGTCCCATTGTCATTACAGTAATGTAAAACCAATTCCTCGTGTTTTTGACTCTGTCCTGATCGTATGTCGTTGGACTTACTGACCATCGCATAGTATTGCCCTGGCCTGGGATAATTCGAATAGCACGTACAAAAACTTTTAATCGGATTATTTTCGATTTCGACTATACCTAAATGGAAGAGTTCAATCGACGATGGCAAAAATACGTGAGTATATGTATATGATCAAAGCCGAAAAGTCAGATGTAAGTATTAATACGTTTTGTTATTGTTTTTTTGTTTTTCATCGCAAATGAGTAGAATAAGAAATGAGAATAACCCCTTGAACATAATGGAATTTAGCTGCAACTAAAAAGAATCGCTATAGCACAAGATGTCATTAGAATCTCTCACTCGTATAGGTATGTATAATGTATATGTATAATGGTGTAGCCCGGTTCCCAATGGCTATATAGCTCTCATTAGAAATAGAAAAGTGTTGTACGATCCCATATACTTACATATTATGTATGTCATTTGAAATGCAGCTTGTAGCAGGTCGCAAAAGTTAAAGTTGAGTCAACTTTTGCTGCAGCTTCGGCTTCACATTGTAGTGTTTTATAGTTTATACTGTTTCTTTATCCATCAAGATTAACATGTAAAACTTTGTGGAGTGGAATAAACAGACCAAGATTTAAATCTTGTATTCGAAATGATTGTGTGTTTAATTAAACAGTGGGTCAGAAGTAAAAGCAAAAATGCGTTAATAATAATAATCATTTATTTACTGTACTGGAATACATACATGTATACAAGGAGTTGCGAAATTAATCATCCATTCAAAAGAATTACTTTAAAAAAAAATAATTTTGAGTGTTGGAAATCTTTAAATAGAAAATATGATATCCGTCAAGTGGCTACTGCCAGTGTTGATACACAACTGTGCCCATTTTATCGCAAAAATTATAACATTTTCCGATAGGGTGATTAATTTTGCGCCACCTTGTAATATATACAATTAGTTTTTAATTCTATTTTACATAACATTACATTGACATTTTATTTTGTTCTTGCACATAGCAGGCCTTATTTTATACATGGTGGCCTGTTTGACGCTGCGCTTACTCGTAGAATTGGATTACATCGAGGTTCTGTGATAGAAATAATTCCTTCGTCCATGTAGTGCTGTCGCATCTATAGGTGTCGTGGCTCAGGGGCGTCTCTCTTCGCTTGTGATAGTTCTCACTAGCGACTTCGGATGATTGCTACGGTTTTTTTGGCACCACTGATCATATAATTTTCAAGAATTGTATTCCGGAAAATACGTTGAACGCGATTTATTTGCTATATTTCAGGTTGCGATGTGAACTTAATTTTATACAAGGTAGGACATAAATGTGTTAAAATAAAAAAAAAAATGGCTCTATGAGGACCGAAAAAGTTGAAAATTTCCTTTTTTAGTTTAGTTCCTATGTATTCCGCGATTTATAAAGTGGCTTACCGTTCATCGCACCAGGTCAGAAGGTTTTGTCCTTCGCAAGCGGCGTGGTGGGGCGTATTAAAATTTTCTCCTTAAGAACTTCGATAATCCTTTTATTAGCGTAATCTAAAAGAAAGTTTTTAATTCATTTCGTACCGTGGGGATTCCAAGATCTTTGTAATTTATTTTTAAACGCTTTTAAGATATTTAAATTATTATCGTGAGTACAACTCCAGAATTGTACACCATAAGTCCCAACAGGTTTAAGTACCTGCCTGTATAGCTTGTTTTTATATGTACATATTAAGCTTGGAGTGTTTCCGAGTAACCAGTACATTTTTCTGAGTTTAATATTTAATTCTTTGCATTTCTTTTTAAATGCGGCTTCTATGTCATTAAAAATATTTTGCCGCATTTGCAATTGTAACTCTAGTTTTATTAACACAAATACAAGTACAGTAAAACCCGCTTAAGAGAAAAACCCGCTTATCTGAAACACTTTTTTCATCCCCGAGTATTTGTCGACCAATTACCTTTATAACACTCCGCTTAAGCGAAACTCGCTTAAGTGAAAAACCCGGATACCTGAAACATATTTTCAGATAAATTTAATATTTTTCATTGAAAAAAACTCTTTTAAGTGAAACAAAATTTTAAAAAACAGAACAAAAAATTTGCTGAACGCTTTTACTTCTTTTTTGTTTTTCACCTCCACCAAATTTTCATCACGAAAATGACATTGGAATTTCTGATATGCCAGAACCCTTTTTCGAATTTTTAAATCCGCTTAAGTGCAATTTTTTTTTACTTATCCGGACTCCGCTTAAGTGAAATTTTTTTTCACTTAAGCGGGGTTCGTTTAAGTGAAAAACCCGCTTAAGTGAAAGAAAGACTGTGACATTTTGTAGTTTCTCTTAAGCGGGTTTGACTGTACTCCATTAATTTTCTTGTAGGTTAAGTCCAAGTGGACTAATTTCAGTTCCTTGAGCGCTATCCGCCATGTTTTTGTCCATTCATATTGACATTATCAAGGACATTTTGAAATTTAATTGTATCATTATTCCCATTATTATTTGCTTCAAAAGGTTTTTGTGGCAAATCATTAAAATTAAAAAAAAATATAAAATATAAAAATATTACTTTTTATGTGGTAGATCATTATAAAATTATAAAAAAAACCCTAAAATTATACTTAAATTACACTTAAATTATAAATTTAGTACCACTTTTCGTTTTTATTCTTGCTATTTCTGATTAAAAAATATTATTTTATACCAACATATTATATGCAAATCATTTTGTAAAATTATTGTTAATTACATAATTCTTTTTTTATTTTTTTATTTGCTCATTCATGAAATATCATATCCGGCAGATTGCCATGTCCGTATTCTTAAGTTTAACATTGTATCAATATCGAATCGAAAATAAAGAATTTATCTATCTTTATCTATCTAGTGTTTTTTTCACTTTGCAAAATAAATAATTTCCTGCGAATTAAAGGTCCAAAGTTTTTCACAAAATTTGCAAAGTGCAAAGACTTTTCATTTTTTAATTTTCCAGATTTTTGAAAAGTGTTTACCAATTTTTAATAGAACTTTGCATTTGAATAGGTATTTTCCAAAGTTGCTAAGTAAAGGTTAGATTGTATCAATTAAGATCAAATTAATGGACTATTCACATGAAAGCGACCAACGACCGAAGAATAAAAAAACAAATGGGATTTAAAACATTAAATAAGGCTAAATTCTTCACAAAAACTAGACAAAATGGTAGAAAACTTATTTAAATTAATTTTAAGATACTAACGTCTGCGTTTTAATTACTAATTATATAAGAGAAATTTTGAGAAAATAAGTTGGTCGTCACGAAGAGATTGCAATTCGTGATGACAATATGGAGATTTTATAAATGCAAAAATGAATTTTACATGCAGGACGAAAAAAATACACGTTTATTCGTTAACGTGTTATCTGTGTCAACTCTTTTTTAATCCTTTGTCGTCAACGGTCGTAAACTATGACGATCACACGTGTGATCGTCATAGTTTAACATGTCCATCCGTTGACATTCCACATTCGAGCACAAATCAAACATTTTTCGCGTTGACGATCACAAGACATACAAAGATTAAATTGGCCAAGCTATGAGCTCTCGAATTCCGCTGAAGGATGCTTGTACGATATTGATAATTAGATTAAGAGAAACCTCTGATAAGAAAAAAATTGATTTTTTTTTGCTTAGGGCAATCTGTTGACATTTGGAACAATATATTCTCTTTGTCTCAAAATATAGGTTGTCACCTATCTATCAAGCCATCAACTGTCAAATTCTACCGAAGGATGGCTAAGATGTCGATGGATTAAAAAACTTCTAAGAAACAGACATTTTTTAAATTGAGATGAAGGCTTGGTTGACCCAAAAATTTCTTAATTTAATTTGCAAAGTTCATTTGTTTGGTGAAATAAAAAGAACAAATACTTTGCAAATTAACAAAACTTTTCACTTTGCAGAAAGAACTTTGCACTTTGCAAATTTGTGTTTGGTGAAACGTAATTTGCAAAGAGGAAAATTTTTCAATTCGATAATTTCCTCTTTGCAATTTTGCATTTGCAAAGTAAAAGTGCAAAGTTGTAAAGTGAAATGTGTTTGGTGAAATAGGTTAGGTCCCAGGAAAGGTTTTTTTGAGTGATCAGTTGGGTAGTAGTTCGGTTTGCCCGAATTTACAAATATTTTCCACAATTATATTCGTTCCTGTATTCGTACCTTTTGAGAGCCCCAAAAGCAGTGTTTTGCATTAAAATCACCAACAACAATAAAATTTGGTTTTAGTAACTTTAGCAAGTTTTTAAATTCCCTTTTATCAATTTTACATCTTTTTTAAATTTTGTAGGTCTATCGTGTGTACGATGCAATCCTTAAAATATTAAAATGTATCCTCTTACTTTGTTCGAAGGTGTGAATAGCCTGGTTGTCTACCATTCTGCTGATCATAGAGTTTGATCGTTCTTTAACAGCTATTGAGCATATATTTAGCAGCTGTTTGGGCATATATGTTTGTGCCCTAAATTTTTTGGATTTGTTCTCCAAAGGTATTGGTGGCACTTGCTTTTCTTTTTGTACAAGCCTTTCGGCTGTTACCGTTTTCGGAGTCTTAGAAACTTTCTTTGGTATTTTTTGTATTTGTACGTGTGTGACCAGAAGGTTGGCCGTGGCGCTACATGCCACACAGTAAACCCTACAATAGATATTCAGGGTGACCGATTTGAGGGTAGGGTTATCCCTCACGGGGGTGACGTGAATTGGTCATTAAAATCGTGCGATTCGCCCCTCTTAGGTATTATTTTCTTGTGGATTTTTCTGAAGGCACAGGTCTATACCAATAAGCCGCAATTGAACGAAGCCCTCAAACTCATCGCTCAAAGTCAGTCGGATCCATATAGCAGAGTTATTGAAATTGGACAAAAATATATTTTATTTTTAAAAACATAATGTATGTTTATTTACATTAACGAATAATTAATTCGCCAACCATTTTACAGAATTGCAGGCCAATAGCCATTTTCAAAACCGTTCGACTCCGAGCTAAAATTTCATTCGCGAACCATATTAAAGCTCTTAATTTAAAAGTGAATGGCTACAAAAAAATTTATATTTAACTTATATATTTAAAAATTATATTTGTCGATAAGCTTACCCGACTGCAAAATTATATGGATCGTTAATTTATAAAAGGACAGGCAAATATAGTTCCTACATGATGATAATTTGCATTCTCTAAACAGAAACAGAGGCAAATCTTATAACATTCACCATCATGATTTTGCCAGAAAGGTTGCATGAATGCCTCTGGGATTTCTTCAAAACTCATATAAGGATATACAAAGTCAGCAGACCATTTTGCATACAAAAAACTTGAATCTTAATATCCTTTTGATTTTACGGCCAGTGCGCTTACTGCATCACTTTAATCTTCGTCTCCGAGTTAGGGCAGTATAAATGTTGACACATAGTGAATATAGTGATATAATATAATTTCTTGAAATTCTTCATAAGAATAATGTTGACATTCCCTCATGATGAGATAAAGCAATATGTATACTCGTTTTGCGTAGTATGAATTTTATTTTGCCTTAACATGCAAACAACTTCAAATCACCTTGAAGCAGTAGCGAGGCGTCATATTGTTCATTTCGTTCATGAACGCCTTACTTTCCTATACAAATATTAAAATTTTCTCGTTATCCTAACAACGCACAAAATTGTATTACTTATCTGCTAAATTGAGGGAATTTCTCACTTTGTTTTCCAGTTTCCGACTCGTGCAACACTTTCATCCATACTCAATTTAAATCCAAACAAACACCATTAGCAACAATAACGTCTCTCTCTTTTGACTTTCAACATCAACTCGTTCACATGATTTGGAAACGAAATGTATCCACTGAAAGTATACACACAAACAAAAAAGTATAGCTCTCATCGTATCAGCCGATTCGTTCAATTTAGCTGTGAACGAATCCAAGCAAATTTTGCACAAAGTTCACACTCAGATATGAATATGGAAGAAGTGTAGGCACAATGTGTAGGTACATAATATGTGATATATTTAGATAGGATAGTTGTTGTATGTTGACATTGTTCTATTTATATTTCGTGCTGGAAGATTATGAACGAAATGGAAATTTTGTGCAATGAATTGAGTTTTTTTTAATGAAGGCAAGAAACGATTTTTGTTTGAACTGTAGGTTAAATTTTGGAATTTTTTTAAGTAATGATTTTATAATTTGCGTAAAATTTATTTTAAAAAATGACTTCAAGTAGTGAAAAAGTTCTTACGTATGCGATTGTATAATTGAAAAACTTTGGAAGAGTCAACAATTTTTCATGAAACTTCAAGTGACTTATATGAATTAAGTGTTATATATATTTAAAAAACAAGAGTTTTTAAATTTAAACGTTAACCAATTTTTTGAAAAATTTCGAAATGATGATGTCGGGTCAGTTTTTTCAGATATATTTAAACTTTGTGAGAGAAGTATCAGAACTTTCAATTGAAAAAAAAAAATTTGCGACAGAAACAGTTGGAAGATTCTTTTCATGAAATTTTTTTTTGAAGTAATAAAATAGATTTGAATTAGAATACATGTAATACCAACATATGTACCTGTTAATTTGTAAACATAAAAAAAATTTTAATAAATGAAGTGCACGACTGCATTTTTAATTCACGCCTCGCCACTGCCTTGAAGTATGCTCAGGACTCACAGTAAAAGAGGGATAGGTGATTCTAATAATAGAATTTGCTTGTACCGATATTACCAGGAAATTTTGATGTTTACGATATTGAAATCTGAAAATGTATGGGGTGTTGATTTGTCTAAGATTTTTACTTTTCGTCGTTTTCAAGATTTTAATAATTTTTTTATTTGACTTTTATGGGTGACAATCATCCATTATAGTTACTGCTTAAATTCAACCTAAATTCAGTTGTCTTTAGAGAGCTGAGCTTTTAACAAAACACACATACCTACTTGTTCGTATTATAAAGGCCACCTTATATCTCAGAGAGTTGAAAAGATACATTTCATCCTAATAGGCATATATTTTAAGAAATAATAGGTACATACATTCGGCGTAAAAATTTCTTGGGATTTGCTGAACCTACGCGGTAGGTACTCATTATAAGTACATTTTACATACCTAAACAAAAAATATGTACATACATAGATGGTTTATTTCTATTTTTAATATTTTAAATACTTTTCTATAGAAACTCTGGTTGTTTTTGATGGTTATTAATGCATCTACTGACAAAATATTTTGTAGAATTATGAAGTCAATCAATGTACAGTACTGAATATTCATAAACTCAATGAAAATATTTATTAGTCCAGTGAATAACTTTATTTGAAATATTCGTTGTTTGTTGAAAGACTAATTGTCTCAGTGAAAATGAATCCTAATTTTGCGAAAAAAAATAATCAAAATATATTTTTTTAATACATTGACTCAAAATTCATTCGATAATGAAAAATTTTCGTTGTTTTATGTTAAAGTACATACTAAACCAACGAAGAAATCATACAAATCGAAATTAAATTTTGTTGTAGGTTTTTTTAGAACTAAACTTACTAATGGTTAGCTTAAAATGACTCATATTCGGTTTTATAGCCAAAAATATCGGTACATACCATACAACTGTTTAAAACAATAAATTTAACTCAAAAACGACTTCTGCGATTTTGATAAAACAAATTTCTGTGGGCGATATAATTAAAAGTAGGAAAAGTTTTTATAGCCATTTTTAATAGTAGGTACTTCGCATAAAAACATTTTTTTACTTATTTTAATTTAATTTTGTATGCAAAGGCTAAAAAAAAAAAATGTCGGATTAAAAAAAATTAATTTATAAGATTAAGATTTTGGAAATTCGATATTTCAAAAAAGGGTAGATGATTTATCTCTTAACTCATTTATAAATTATACAAACGTCGTAGCAAATTTTTTTTATAAAAAAAAAAATAAAAACATTATTTTTATATAATAAATATTTTTTTAAAACACCAACGATTTAAAAAAAATTGTCTCATAAATTTAAAGGTGTTAAAGATATCATGTCGGTGTACAATGTACATTCCATTGTTATAAACACAATTTCAGAAGTTGTTTAATCAATTTATTTCTAATTATGTATGTTGATATTTTGCCAATTAATCAGTTTAGACTGTAAGTTCAATGCATGCATATAATGCATATGCCGAACACGGTGCTATTGTGCATTTGTGGGAGCTCATGCTCACATAATACTATACCTTCAACTAAACTATGTCTGTTGGTATAGCTAGAAGGCTTAAAAACAGGCTCCCATCCCTAATTTATTTCTTTTAAAATCATATGAATAGGTTAACAATATTTTTAGACTTTAAAATCACAGACACAGTAAGATCGTACATAAGAGCAAATTCATATGACAAAGTCGTGTATTTTATTTAAATTATAGAGCTACAATTTGTTTTCAATAACTTATTTACAACAAAAAAAACTATATCCAATGCAAAAACATTGATAACTCCAACATTATTACTGCTATAAAATATCTCGGTACTTTTTGCCTAAGCAATACTTTTAAGACCCGTTTAGTCATCATCTTCGTCGTCATTATTAAGGTTTCTTTGTCTGAACCCACAATCAATTCAGTAAAATAAACTCTAAAGCACCCTAGCAATGAATGAACTCCCCATTTTTTGTTTGATCCCATTTGACCGAAGGGTACGGAATCATACGTGATTTCATCCCATTACAGAACAAGTGTTTCGTATACTAGGATTCAAACGCACAGATGTAGAAACTTCAAATTAAGCTTCATATTAACCACTGCTTCTACATCCCGCTCGTTTATTTACGAACCAATCCATTATGTTTGTCCCTGGGGTTAAAGGACCGTGACGGGGTAGTTGTCAGCATTCGATACGATATGCATGAATTCTAGATGCGAGTCAGTCAACAGATGAGTAGTAGAAGATAGCTGTGTAAATAGTACTTGGGGTGTTGCGACATTTCCAGAATATTTGTTATGTATGGGGTGAAAATTGGAAAACGAATGACCCGTTTGAAATTTTTCTTAGCATAATCTAAACATTCTTTTATAACATATCCTCAGGGTCGATTTGAGATGGATGTTTTTTATATTAAATTTTTGTATATTGTTTATTTTTGCCGAGCTTTTGTTTTGATAAATTAATCTAAAAAAAAAAGAGAAATTCATCTACATATGTACATACTTATATCTAACAACGTATACTTTTTAATTACGATACACAGGTTATCCCAATGGTCCAAACTTATACATAATAATATAATATAATATAATTTATTTATATATAATTTTTAACTTATCTAAGTCCAATATAATTAACTTAATTAATTAACCACCAAAATTTTATTAAATTCAAAATGCCGCCCACCTTACCAATCACGCAAAACCAAAACTGAAAAAATTATAAATAAATGCGGTGCGATATTACATAAATGTACAACCTTTCACCAAAGATAATATAATAATTTTATATTATCTTTGCTTTCACCGTTAAATAAAACATTTTCGTATATACAAAAAAGAATAAAATATAACATTGGTAGAATGCGGTTATAGGCAGTGTTGTCTGAACATGAGTAAATCACAAAAAAAAATATGTGCACGACTAGGTCGCACGAACTTGCTCTTATGTGCGATCGCACTGTGTTTGTAAAGTTTTAATTCTTCAAAAACTATATTTATCTTATAAAAGGAATAAATTAGTAATGGGAGCCTATATTGTATACCACCTGCTTAAAACGTAGATAAGTTTAAGGTTGTATTATGCGAGTAGGTAGGTACATTTATTTATGAACAATATAGCACTATGTTGTAAATATGCATGGCACTTACAGTTTAGACTGAAAAATTGTAAAAAAAATATATAATTAAACATAAATTGATTGAACAACCTATGAAATTGTTTTGAAACCAATGCGATGTACATCATCCGATTTCGTAAGAAAATCTCAAATTATGAGAAAAAAAATTGAAAATCTTTGGAGCGATTTTTTTCAATAGTTATATACATATAAAATAAAAAAAAATTGTACGCAACTTTTTAGCCTTTACTTTGTGATATTAAAAAATTAACTAAAAAAAATATCACCTACCTACCCATTTTCGAAATATGGAATTTTCAAAAAATAATTTTGTAAATTTTATACAAAATCAGTAATTCATTTTTTTGAATTAATAATACAATATTCTTAGAACTTATTTGAAGCTTTTGTGCAAAAAATTCATTAAAATCAGTTCAACTGATAATGAGATAGTCGAAAATCAAGAAAATCTATGAGAGATACCATTTTTAAACCGCAGACATTTTTTTTTCATTAATACGGTAGATCGTATAAATATTAGATCACACAAAAATTTTAATCAAAATCGTAGGAGCCGTTTTTGAGAAATATGAAATTTTTAATACCGGTTTTTAAACATTTGTATAGGAGGTACCGTTATTTTTTGTTATAAGAATAATTTGAATTAAAAATTTGCTAGGCAATGTTAAAACACTGCTGGGTACCAAGTTTAATAAAAATTGACCAAGTCTTTTTAAAATTATTAAGTTCTCAAAAAAAAATTTTGAAACTTTTTTTAATATCCAAAAAATTTTTTTTGAAAATTTTGTTTACAAAACTTTTAAAACTTTTTCAAACATTCTCCATAAAAAAATTGATCAATATCAGTAGAACTGTTTTTGGGATAATCGAAAATCAAAAAAATGGTTCTATGGGAAGTACTACTTTTAACCATTTTTCTTTTTTTATAAAATGGGTGCCTTTGTATAAAAAAAAAATTATTAATTTTTTTTTAAATTGTGGGCACGTTTTTAAGGAAAATAAGATTTTCATTTTTTGCTAAAAAAATTTTTACGGCGCGGCGGTACCATTTTTTTTGGTCTTAAAAAAAATTTTTTTTAAACGTGTGGGGTAATGCCCAAAAAAACGTTAGGTACCAACTTTGAAGAAAATCGACCGACCCGTTTAGGCTGCAGCCGAAGGGACAGACAGACAGACGGACAGAATTGCGAAACCCACTTTTTTCGACTTCGCTATCATCGTAATGTCAACTTTGATCAAAATCCGAGTTCGATTTTTTTTTACGAATGCATAACTTGCCATATAGTTCCTATATATCGCAAGTAAAAATTTTAATATAGAACAAGTTAAAAAAATATGGAAAATGGGAATCATCACCGAGAAGAAGAAAATTCTGAACAGATTTCAACGCTGCGTAGGATCTCCAGATAAAAATAAACCGTGAGTACAAATTTAAATGAAATATATGATGAAATTTTGAGTGGTGATAGTAAAAAAATTCGCCTTTGAGACTATAGCCCATGTATACTTTTGAAGAAGGGGTATAGATGGAGCAATTACTGTTAACCATTGGCTAAGTGAGGGTATTCTTCAGGAGTCATACCATTCAATACTGTATCACAAAACCAAAAAACGGTTCATTAAAATCGAATCTTATACATATATATTTGTTTCTCAATTTTATCCTTATTCTTTCTATCTTTAATTCTTTCCTTTTGATTCTTCTTTTTCCCAGCTTCTGTTATTCTACTTTTTATATACATACTCGTAGCTTTAAGTACTTTCTGGCACGACAATTTGGTAGCACAGGAAAAGACGCAGTAAGTTCACACCAACTGTCAAGCTGATACTAAGCATTGCAAGCGTGCCAAGTGCTGCAATCCTAAATGGGAATTAAAACCCCTGGTCACGAACCTAATAACTTATAAACACCCAAGTATGCTACATAATATTCATGATCAGGTATTGGTGTTTTATATTTTTTAATTGTTTTGTGAGACATTGTAGCATTGTACATTGTATACCAATATATAAAGAAAAAACAAACTTATATTGTTCTATTTATAGTTAAGAAATTAATTTTCTTGTTACCTGCAGCTTATCAAGTTTTGGTTTAAAGTTCCTTAGACGAAAAGCATTAGCAAATAAAAGATACATACATGTACATTGTTCCTTTTAAACGATATTTACTTAGAATAATAATTGATTATAGCAATAGCTTATAGTAATCGAAACATAATCCATATCACGAAACCAACTAGCAGGACAACTTCCATTGGTAATGTAAATTTTTTTTCAATTTCTAACTTTTCTTTTGTAGTTTTTGATATTCTAGCAATGCAGCGCATCCACTGCTTAACCACATACGCTTCTGCAGCTGAAAATTCATATTCCGGACGATTTGGAATCTTATGTTTGACAACTATAGATTTAGAATTATTGACCGTAACTTCAATAGAATCCCATGCAAAATGGCAACGATAAGCCAGTTTTTTTTTTTTCACTTCAGTACAAAGAAGACACTTGTCAAACAGATACACCTTACTTCGGAATTTCTTTCGAGACTTATGATTGTATGCATCAAATTCACTTGAGTTCAGGAAATTTCCTTGTTCGAGGATGTTGAGCTGAAATACAAGTAAAAAAAATTCTAAATTTAATTAGACAAATATTTGCTGAAATAAAATTGTTTAAATCTACTACACTGAATTAAAAAAATTTTCAAACAATTTTTTTAAATTTTTATGAACAAGTACATAGTCAAAACATAGTAGGTATAATTCGTTTATGGTTTTGAATAAGAAGGTGCGTGTACAATTTACATAGGTGCTTTATTATAGTTAAGATGATCAACGCAATAGCTATAGGGATTGGGAAATCTTTATACCAAGAATTTTTGTCTGAATTTGAACTCTGACATTATAATCAACTGCGGCTGTGCGGAGAGTAGTGTGAGAAGCGAGTCGAGAATTGATTCGCGAAGCAAGATTTAGTAAATGAGATCCAATGCATAATTTGTGCATTAGAAAAAAAATTTAATTTTACCACATAGCTACTTTTTTTCCATCAAAATTGTGTGTAAATTGTTCCAAATCCATTTTGTTGGATTTTTTTTTCAATCAGCCTCGCTTGAAAAAGTAATCAGAAGAATTTGTTTGGGACAATCGTGCGAGAAGAATTTGAGAAACTCACATTATTGTTTATCTAATAAATATCACTTCACTGTGCATCAAATAAATATATGTGAACACTTCTCGCACCGATTCTTGCACTGTAATAAACGCAGCCTAAAGCGTTTGAAAACCGGAAAGATAAATAATAAAAGTTGTTGCTGAAAAGTTCAAATGCAACAAAAATAGAGTTTTCAAAGGTATCTCTTATGGTTGCAGGATTTTGGGACAGTTTGAAACCCCTTTCTTAACCATCATATTCATAATTAGAAGATCGAAAACGTTGGGATTGTGATGCATTTGAAGTAATAAGTTTCACTCATTCTATTTTCAGAAATAGATGGGCTTTTTCTCGCTAACGCTGCCAATTGATCTGTTTTGAGGTGATTATTTTTTTCTTATTATTTTTCTTTAGATATTATGAATATTTTAAAGTTTAAATGAAGAAGGTATATATAATTTTTTTACCTCATCAAGTTCTTCTATCGATTTGATTTCTTCCGACTGATTCACTACTGCGAGATGATTTATCATTCGAGTTTCTAACTTACAACAAGACGTCAGGACAGGCTTACAATTGATTCCATTTTTAAAAAAATCCTGTGAAATTTCAATGCATTTTTTAATAAACAATAATTTAAAAATTTTAACTCACCAGCATGAATTGCCTTAACAATAATGGATATCGTGTCAGTCTTTGAATAGGTTGCACTAGGAAGCTATCAATTCCCAGTTTGTCATTGAACTCTGTTTGTAATGTCTGTTGGTAAAATTATTATAGAATATTTTACTAGAATTATTTCAAATTCTTAAACAAACCTTAAAATATTCTCGATGCTCCTGGCGCAGTGCCATCGATGTCTTTTTATTTATGGTGAATGTGACGTAGCAGTAAAAGCGGTTTTTCTATAAAAAAAAATAATTCAAAATTTTGTTTGTAGGTTTGTTTACAAACAAATATAAAAATAAGAGTTTGGAGATAATATTATATATTTTAGAAGTAGAAAAGGGGAGGCAGCAAAACAAGATATAAATATTCTGAACTGAAACGAAGAAGAAAGTTCTGTAAGAAATGTACTCACTTCTGCACTTCCGCTATATGAGTGCGTCCTAAACGGTCGATTTACTTTAACCTTAGTAGATGGCGTTTTTTAAGACACTCAAAATATGTATTTGAATTTCTTCAATAACAGTAGCTGCTATATGGGTATGGTCTGTTTCGCAAGAATTGTCTGGCAAACTTACGTTTCAAGGGGGTTCATTTCGCCGTTTTTCGTTCCGCATTTTGTTTGTTTAGCATTTTGTTATTTCGCATTTTACGTTAAAGGACAATTATTGTCGTTCAGACAAATGAGATCTCAGAGATTTTCCTCACTAAAAAGTGAACAAGCAAATCCAATTTTTTTTTTCCTAAGAAATTCGACAGCAAAGCTGAGTAATCTAGTTCATGTAACTGAGATTGCTGAGATCTCCGAGATCTCATTTTCTTGGACATTCCTAATGTATCATATGTTGTCAGGAAGCTCATAAAACATTTTAAATTTATATAACAGAAAAAGGGTTCTTGGAGTGACAAATAAGAAGTTTTAAATATTCACTGACTTTGCTTTAGGTGTATCAAATGATGCAAAGATGGCTATACCTAACTAAAGTAGACTCTTAATTCTTTGAATATTGTTGAAATTTGAATTTTTCCGTTGTAATTTTAATATTTGTTATAAAAGCTCTTACGAAAATAAATACCACGTCATATTTTACCCCAAATACATTTTTAAGTAAGTAAACATATTAGCGGTTAAATTTTCCTTGGGCAAAAGCCCTTTACTTATCTTTGGTACAATACTGCACTTAACTTTTAACCCAAATAAGAAGAGCGTTACGAATTATCACATGGTATGAAAACTTCAAAATGTTTTGATATCGAAGTAAAACAAAACATTTATTTCAAAATGGCTGATCAATAACTTAAAATTAATTTGTATACATTTTGATTTCGGAATATTTTTGTTGCAATTAGTACTCGGAATAATTTGCTGTATCTACATGATTTCTTTTTATTTTAATATGCCATGTGTTGATTAATTTTTGTTTAACATGCTTGCCCCATACATATGTACATAGCTGAAGTGATACAGCTATACGATGGTATTTTTTCTGTGATGGCGTTGAAGCCATATCGTCGTTTTTTTTCGTCCAATATTCTACTGGGTTTTTGTAAAAAGCAACACCTTTTGTCACTGTTCATTTGTTCATGACTTGGTGGTGAAGGTTTCTTCTTCAGAATGCAACAATTAATGCGCTGTTTTGCCTCAATTCGCTTATGTGTGTCTATTTCAATTTCATTTTGAAATTTTATCACGTTAGCTTCACAAAATTGTGACGATTGAGAAAGAAAAAGTTTGTGCTGCGAATTCTTTATTTAATAAATAGTAACTTATGAACAAAATGTTGGCATCGCTATGTATATGTATGTATATTGGTAGCTTCCCATATCAATTTTTATGTATTTTTATTGTGTGCTCAGCTTAATAAATAGAATTCAATTCCTTAAAGAAGGGAAAATACTCGAAAACATAAGGCATTTTCTTATACACAATTTGACCAGCACATCATAAATAATAATTTGTCCATCAATAGCATAAGAAGGTTATTAAAATCATTGGGATTCGTCTTCACTTCTTTGAATTTTAAATGAATTTTTATTCTGATGATTTAGAGATTACAGTATTTTTTATTAACAGTTGGTGTTGGACTAACTTAATTGACATATTACAATTTTATATATGTATGTATATACAGTCGACTCTCCCTAAGTCGAATTTTCACGGGATAGCAACACGGCCATAGCCAGGACCTAATGTATGTGTGAGCTCCAAGTTTTTTTGGGTGAGCTAAAATGTTTGTTTAATGAAAGTCAAAATATGTAGTCTAGAAAAATAAAATTTTTATTTAAACCGTAGGTTTAAGCAATATCACATTCATGTTTTTTTAAACTAATAATTAAAAGTATAGGAGATTAAGAAGAAGGTATGCATGTTACTTATACATACATAAGTAAGTACAAATATCTATTTAGAATTAAAAAAGCTGTATTCTTCGTCTTTTTCGGTAAATTTACCCAAAATATGATTTATTTCCATCGAATTAAAATTTATTTATTTTTTCAAATGATACAAAAGACAAATTTCGCAGAAGTTGATTATCCTATGTATTTGTATTTTCTTGTTACTATAGTATACTCATTTTTAATTATTTTTCTATATATTATAAAAATATGCGTAATTTTAAAGGATATAGTCTGAATACGTATGTACCCACTGAATAAATTAAATAAATTGAAATTGAAATTATTCTCAAAAGTGCCGAAAATGATGACTCGTCCACCAAAATGTCTCAACAGGTTCGAAGAGGTGATAAGTTGTAGGAAAAGCGCTTTTAGCAGGAAACAACGTCTGAAGTAAATTTTTACTTTGCAATCCAGAGCTATTTCGTTGAGAAAAAAATTTTGAAAACTTAAATTTCTTCGTGTGAGGGCAATACCAAAATTTAATAAGAATACTTTTAAATTTAACATTTAAAGGTTCCCCCCCACACCAATGCGAATGTGTCGTGGCGACCAAGAAAACAATAATAACAAAACGTGGTTGTCAATGAAAACAACACGTTGTTATTTATCGTTTTCGCTGTCGCCACGAAAGATCTGCGTTGGTGTGGGGGAACCTTAATAGTTTGAACCAAATTTTTGGTCTAAATAGTAAGCTGTTTATCACAGAAATTCCTTTTTTGACCACAAAATTTTTGTTTTAACTATTATAAGACCAAAAATAACTTTTTTAACAAAATTAAATTTTTAATCGTCAAATTCTGTAGCAGATTCGACTGCATTCAGTATATTGTTATAATGCTCAAACCGTTCATTTATCTCTGAAATAACTGAATAACTGAGATCTGCTGTATTCAAAAACTGTTGAAATGATTCATTACTTCACAAATCTTTTACTAATTCCTTAACTGACCGAATAATTGGCATGGCACTGCGATAGCCGATTTTACGTTGTTGCAAAGTTCTATTAGATAGTTCAATTATTCCCAATAATTTAAATAAAAATCCAAGCAAAATAATAAATTTGAACAAGATTTTGAACGAAATGATAGAAACGAATGAGATTAGGAATGATTAAAGTGAAATGTGAAAACTGTGTAGGTATTCCATACTTCCAATCTGCTCTAAATGAGCGCATTTGACTTTTCACTGAAACAAAATAACAATACGGAAGAAAATAACGAAAGCACATACTGAGAATTTTGAAGGGAAGTACCGGATTTGTTGTTGAAAGAAATAAATGTGCGGATTAAAACGTTTAAAATTAAACCAGTAGTACACATATATTTCATACGATAAAATACTTTGTCACACAAGTTTAAAATGTGAAAAATGTTAAAATGTATCAAATTTTTTTTGGGTGAGCTCAAATATTTTTTGGGTGAGCTGAGCTCACCCTAGCGTATAGCTAGCTACGGCCGTGGATAGCCAGATTTGTTCGAGTTTGAGAGAGTTTTGGAAAAATTCGAGTTATAGAGAGAAACATTTTTTTGTTGTAAAAGGTTTATTTAATAAATAGAGGTTAATATATGTATGTAATACAACCAACAAAGAAAAGGATAACAATGTTTTTTTTTGTTTTTGCGTTGTAACTTTAAAAAAAACTGTATCTTTTTTAAGGAGGTACCAGGGATATGAATATAGGAAGAAACACGAAGAACTGACGATGATGGCACACGCGATGCTACACATAAATATTAAGGATTTTGAAGTGTGCAGGTAGATACTTGATACCCAAATACGAATTCCAAAGGGGTAATATCTATTGATTTTATTTTGTGCTAAACAAAATTCGACTTAAGGGGTGAAAAAAGATGCCAATATTCGAGAGAATGTGTTCGAGTTAGAGAGAGTTCGACTTAGAGGGAGTTCGACTTAAAGAATGGTTTTTGTATGGAAAATTGAAGAAATGCATTCATGCATTATTTGGAGTACCTCAGGGAAGCCATTTGGGACCACTTATCTTTGTTTTGACTAAAAATGATGTTGAACTGATTCTACCTCAATCTGACTTCGAAATTTATACTGACATATGAGAATTTCGAAACAAATTTTCAGCACTGACGACGCATTTATGCTGCAAAACGACTTAAATAGCTTTTTACTTGGTGCCAAAAAAAACTTTCTTGAGCTAAAAATTAAGAAATTCCAAGTCATAATTTGCCCTTATCCCAAAGACTACTTGATAGTGTGTCTAGTTCTTACTCTAACATCCATTCACGACCTGGATGACACTCAACTCAATTTTCGCTCCCACTATACATGCATTAGCAAAAGCCAACTAAACTCTCGTCTTCGTAAACCGTTGGTGAAAAGAATTTTGTTTGTACCTATTTTACCAAATCCCTTTCTCCTCTCCTAGAATATGCCTCCCAAGTCTGGTCACCATATCATCAAGTTCACATAGAACGCATTAAAGCCACCCAGCGCAGATTTTTACGTTTCGCTTTACGTGGTCTTGGCTGGGATGATCCATATAACCTTCCTTGTTATGAAGGCTGTCTTAAACTTTTGAATCTTCAATCCCTCAATTTACATCGTGCTACTACCGACATCGTTTTCTTTCACCAATTATTAAATGGGGTGATTGATTGCTCTAATCTGCTCCAAAAAATCTCTCTGAATTCAAACCCCTGACAATTAAGATATGTTCCTTTTTTCCTCACTGCCCATCAACTTACTGATTATGGCCTAAACGAACCTTTGACTTAAATGGAACGTAACGCGAACACCTTCAACCCCAACATAAGTAAACCTGCTTTAAAACAGGCTATCCTAAACGTATCCCTCTTTTAGTCCTTTGTATTTATCCAAACTCTCCCACTTCAAACATCTCTACATTTATAAGTTTAAGTGTAGATTTAAGAAAATTATGTTATGTTATGTAATGTATTAAGTTATGTAAGCTTATAATAAAATGAAAATTAAGTTAAATCACAAAAATCTTTCAAATTTTATAACTCCTCTAACTTTAAATAAAAGTCACATTAGAAATCTCACTTAATATATTCTTTACGACGAACAATATTACTGTACAAAATAAGAATTAAATGAAGCCCAAAATGTCAGTCCTGACTTTATTGGAAGATATTTATATTCATACATATATAATATATATATAGATATACGCTTAAACAGTTCTAAGAAATAATTAATTTGTCTCTTAACCAAAATGACTTGCCTAATGAGAATTTGGTGTCATTAATCACCAATTCATATATTTTATAAATATAATTTCTGTCTTTGAAGGAAGCTATCAACTTCTATATGGCGACCAAAAAGGAATTGGCAAATTTTCAGGGCATTTTCTAAAACTCTTCAATCAATTATTTTCTTTTCGTAAATCGTAACCTTTCCTAAACATGTTTTAATAATTGTATTACAAATGATGTATGAATTAAGACTTTGAGTTCTCCTGCAAATTTGCAAATTTGAAATTACAATCGAGAATATCGAGGCAGCAATACTGTACTGTACCTATTGTAGGGAGTAAAAATGCTACAAAGTTAAAAAAAATTATATTTTGTCTCTTTTAAGACGATGTTTTTATACGATGAACAGTTTTCGAATGTTGTTTGATCAAATTTTGACAACATTTGAATTTTCAGAATTCTGAATTTTTACAGCTGTCGTAAAAAGTTAGATGACTTTTAGCTAGGTACGTTTCATCTGAATTTTCAGACAAGAAATTCCGTGGGTTCAACGCACATCTGAAAATTCAGATTTCTGAGTTTTTCTGGCTTCTGATTGGGAAGCTGTCATAAAAAGTTAGATGACTTTTAAAGTCATTTGACATCTGACCAATCAGAAGCTTGAAAAATTCAGAAATCTGAATTTTCAGATATGCGTTGAACCCGCGGATTCTAATCTGAAAATTCAGATAAAGTTGTTTGTGGTGGGGAAGTTCCAAATCAGCCGGAAACACTACACATTAAAGTTAAACTTTATAATTTTAGTCTTGTTGGTGGTTGATTTTTTTAGTTTTCGTGTGTAGTTTATTAAATTAACTACGCGTAGTTAATGATGTAGAAAATGTAGTGTAGTTAATTCGGCCAATCCCTGTTCGTAGGCTTTCCAGATTTGCATGTGAAGAAGACCAAATGTATAAAAGAATACCGCTTGCTTTATTCAAATTTTTAAAATACATACATATAAATGTTTTTTTCATTTCTAATGTACCTCAACTATGCTGGAATGGCAAATCGGGTAAATCTTTAAGCCTAAATGTCAGTACACACTTCTGTGCACATAAATTTAAGACGAACTTAAATTAAATTTTTTCAAGCAATAGAACTTTAACCTTAATAGTTTTTCTATCCTAGGTTATTTGCAGTGTGTTCGATGTACGTGTTTCTTCTTAGGGTAAGAATTTAAATCAGTTTTTGGAATTATGGCAATAGGTAAAGGTTAGGGTGTCCCTTATTTTCCAACAATTTTTTTTTCTTGCGCACACGGCATAATTTTTTTCGTTAGAACTTAAAACCGCTGCAAAAAAAATTTTGCATCATTTGAACTTCATTTACTATACCCGACTTTCAATCAAAGTATGCCATGCAACTTATGTATGGAAATAGCATATGTCCCGAAAGATTGTTAGTATATTGTCATTTTTAGATTCGATAACAAGTATATTTAATTTTTAAAAGATGACAATGCAAGTAAGAAGTGCAAAATTTATTTTTTTAGTGGGAAATATAAACCACCAAATAACAGGTGCTAAACTTCCTTCAAAACGGCAAGTTTTAGAAGTTCTATTTTATAATATTCGGGAAGTTAAGCTAACTGTGAGTGAAAGTTCAAACCTCGTGATTCGTGAGTGCTTAATATTTTGGGAAAAGGCAAGAATACCGACAAAGGCACTTCCCCATTGTATAAAAAAACTTGTGAAACTATATGAGCTTTGGAAAGACCTGCAAAAAAATTCCAAGAAAACTCAGGATATATTCAAACGAAGGGAAGAGGAATTTCAAAGTGATCTGGATAATCTGTTTGATTTAGCACATGCCGATGCCTTGGTTAAAATCAAAATAGAAGAGGATAAAATGTTTTTGCTGCGTCAAAGGGAACCAGGAAGACCAGGTTGCCTAATTGGCGTCGACAAAAAATTAATGGAAAAGGAAGAAAGGGCTAAACAGAGAATATTAGGAGAGGAAAACAGATTATGTAAGTTCACAATACCATCTAGCTCTACGGGTTCAACAGGGTGCTTACTATACCAACAACGATGATACAGCGATGATACCGATACGTCGTCTAACAGTGCTGAAAGCCATGGAGAACATTTGCCAACAACAACGGAAACAGTACAATCTGAAAGTTTTAAAAAACGAGGAAGAAAAAAATTTCTCACTGCTAAGTGCTAAGCTAGTATCGGTCCTAGACAGATGTCATTTAAGCATTCGAGATTCTGTTTATATTCTTCAGGCTACAGTAGAAGCCATGGGACTAAATCTAATCAATAAATCTTCAATTCAACGTGTTCGGACGCAGATGAGAAAAAAAAAGAGCGGCATCTATAAAAGCAGATTTTGGAAATAATGTTCCTGAAGTTGTAACTGTTCACTGGGATGGAAAATTACTACCTGGGCTAACCGTAAGAAGTTGCAAAGAAGAACGACTTCCTATCGTTATAACTTTTGGTAGTAAGGAACAAATCCTTTCTGTGCCTAAGCTTGAAAATTCGTCCGGGAAAGAACAGTCTGCTGCTGTTTTTAGAGCAATAAATGATTGGAACCTTGAAAATAAGGTACAGATAATGTGCTGTGATACAACAGCATCAAATACCGGACGCTTCAATGGTGCGTGTGTGCTTTTAGAACAAAGACTTGAAAGGGAGTTGTTGCTTTTTGGGTGTCGAGATCACATTTATGAACTTGTTTTGAAAAGCGTATTTGAAACTAAAATTCGCCAGGGGGGTCATTCCGTAATTCGATTATCGTCAGACGATATCGTTTGAGCGATAGTGATATATTTATTTGCTTCATGTAAGTCGATAATCGTCGAAACGCTATCGTTTGAGCGATAGTGATATATTTATTTGCTTCACGTAAGTCGATAATCGTCGAAACGTTAACGTCAAAACGATAGCTTTTGAACGATAGCTAAATAGCTATCGTCTTGAATTAATTTTAATGTTTTTAGGTACTGTATAGTTGAACGATTGAGTTTCCATTGAAAATTGACATTTTTGTTATCTTTTCAATTGACAAATTGGGTTTAAAATGTTTCGGCGAAGCAATTTTCTTATTATAGAAAATGAAAATGAAAAAATACAAATTATACGCTTGCGACGACAGTTGAGAGATAAATCTAATCCCTTATCTCTTCCAACTCATATGTAAGTATGATTTTTATCATAAAAATCCATAATTGTAAAAATCTATTCTAGTTTTATTCAATGCTTTCGACTATCAAAAGAAGCATTCGTGATGGTACTCGAAACGATTAATTTGTCAAACGGGTTTTCGTTCAACTTATATACCTCCAATAATAAGACTTGCTCTTACCCTTGAGACTTTGGGTAGCGGAGGGTATCAATGGTTAGCAGGATGTGATTTTTCATTGGCTCTAGCGTAAAGCACAGTGGCCAAAATAATTACAACAACAACTCATGCAGAAAAAATGACATTATGAACCTTGAAAAAGTAAACGAATATATTTTGTTCAAAAAGTTATATTTTTTGCATATTTATCAAGTACATCGTGAATATTTATTGGAAATTTGGAAAATGAAGATCATGGTTATGATATTGTTACGAATATTGCGTTGGTTGAATGCAATCATCAACAGTGTATAGCTGAATGCGGTCAACAAGAATGACAGCAATGACTGCCAACAGCAAGATAGAAAATGTAAGATTGTCAAGAAAGTTGAGAATAAAAAGGCACGTGTAGCATTTCACCTAAGAAGATTTTCTTTGCGTTTTATTTCCATTATTTATTCGGAATCTCATCCTTAAATTTATAACAATATATTATAACAGCAGGTGTAGAGTTTCACTTTTTCCCTAACAAATTTTCATTGCTACTCAGCCTAATTGAAAACCTTGCTCTATATGTGACCTACATGCTTTGTATAATGTTTCAAATCAAACAAAGATTCAAGTTTTTCCGAGTTAATAACCTTAAGTAAAGGTTTATCTTGTTTCAATTCGGCCAGAAAATCACTGTTGTTTTGTTTCACTTTCATTGCATTGCTCTGAACAATTTTATACGCCTCTTCCCTCGCCAAACTACTATTTACTAACTCAAGCAATACACGCTGTGAGAAAACTAAACCTTTTGAAGAATTTAAGTTCTTTTCAATATTTTCCTTTTTGATTACCAATTTATCTATCAAATCTGTTAATCGCACCAAACACAAAACAAAAACTCTAAAAATTTATTTTATTGACAATTATGACAATAATTATTTGATTTTTCAGCTCCACCTGAGTTACATCAAACGCTCTCAAACTGTAAACGATAGACGAGACGATAGTAGTCGAGATACGTGAAGCAAATAATGAACGATTTCGTCGACGATTATCGTTTTGATGATAATCGTTCAGTAAATTACGGAATGACCCCCCAGGTAACAATAAGCCCAGATATTCCCCTTTTTAAAAAGTTCCGAGAGAATTGGAAAAATATTGATTCTTCTACTGTTCAAACTTGCAGTGAGACTATAAGAAAGCATTTCCGAGAAACAACAATGAACGAGTTGCTTGATTTTTATTCTGCTGAACTGCAGAAAACAATAGTGAGAGATGACTACCGCGAGCTTATTGAGCTTTCTGTCATATTTTTGGGAGGTAATAGGAACAGAGAATTAAAGATCCGACCACCAGGTGCAATGCATTAAGCGAGATGGATGGCAAGAGCAATTTATTCACTGAAAATATATTTATTGCAGTCCCAGGTTAAATTAAGCAAGCAGGAAAGGCAAGGGCTTGAAGATATTTGTTTTTTTATTACCACCACTTACGTTAGACCATGGCTTCAGTGCAATTTGGCTGTAAAGACACCATTTCAAGACTTGGATTTTATTAAAACCTTAAAAAACTACGAACGTGTCGATTCGGCGATATCAAGTGCAGCCTTAAATAAATTTTGTCAGCATTTATACTATTTTACCGAAGAAACAGTAATTCTATCCCTTTTCGATGATATTGTTGATGTTGAAACGAAAAGAAGGATGGTTAATAATTTAACGAAAGATGGTTCTTTAGATAGCTTCAAACGATATGTTCCTTCAAAGGATGAACTTCGATGTTCTTTATACGGTAATTTTTTAAAGTTTTGCATTTATGCCATTTTTTAAAACAAAATTTGAATTTTATTCTAGATAAAACCCTCGATCAATTTGTGACCGTCAAGAGTAAAAATTTATTTTCTCGCTTAAAAATAAATGACTCTTTCCTTGAAGTGGATCCTTCTGAATGGGAGGAAAATAGTTCATACTCACAGGCAAAACTAAAATTTTTACAACTGATAGCTGTGAATGATACAGCAGAAAGAGCGGTTAAGCTGGTTCAAGACTTTCATGGACTAATTACAGCAGATGAAGAACAGAAGCAGTTCCTTTTACAATGTGTGCAGGAGCATAGGAAACTGTATCCTGACTGCAAAAAGGAAACATTAAAAAGGAAATACCCGCTTGAATTATAACATGTTTGATAAAGTTTAATTGAAAATTGATAAAAAAAAATTCAATGAATACTCAAAATTGGTTCATACTAATTCTCCTTCTTATCTTTGAAGTCAAGTCGGGTAGGGTTCCTATAGGCCTACGAAGGTAATATTTTGCGTATGAGTAGATCTAAGAGGTACAAAAAAAAGGAGAGGGTGTGCGTTACAAATTAAAAAAAAAAAAAAAAAAAAAACATAAGGGACACCCTAGTATAGGTATAGCTTCAAAAACTATTGTAATGAATGTTGATGACTGAAATTAAGATACAAAATATGAGTTATTTAACACAATTTACACAAGTCTATGAAAACGGAAAATCAATCAATGAAATGTCAAAAAAATCATCTGGTGAAACTTTTACTACTATGTAAAATAATAACTCGAGCACGATCATCCCTGAGTTTTTTTTTACATTTGATTGACACTCCCCAACGCTGAGAAAACCGTATAAAATCTATTCATCTATATTATAAACCATAAAATCGGTCAAAATATACGAATATACTGAGGTAAAATCCACAAGCCTAATTTGATTATATCACAGAAAAATAGAAAAATAATATGATATATTTGATGCTCTTCAATTCATTCGAATAAACCGGTAAATCATAGAGTTGTTACCGTTTTTTTGCTATCAAATGAGAAATAAACGAAACATATTTTTTTACTCTAATAAAATATATTTATTAGTTTTTTTCTGTCTTATTAAGATTTGACAAAAAAAAATTTAATACCGATTTTTTTTTTTTTTTTTAATTTTTGTGTCCATATTAATGAAAAATTAACCCAAAAAAGCGAATCGTGAACAATCCAAGTAAAGGTAGGTATATACCTAAATATTATGTACATAGTAGGTAAATACAACATTGTTTAATAACACATTGGTCTCAAACTAATAAATAACTCTTAATCTTAAGGCTCTCCGTTAGACGACAGGCGAGCAGTTACACCGTAGCGTCACTTAAAAAAAATCACAACTTTTCCCAAAAAAAAAATACTCAATAGCCAATAGCTGTATTTTATTATCCACATAATCTGATCTGAATCAGATCCTAATAGTAAAAGAAATAGGATCACAGTGAAAGCCAGTGGTATATAATTATCTCTTCTTTCATTATGTTTGTTTATTTTTCATGTGTTTGTTGGCTTTTTCTTTACACTACAGTTTACTCTAGCTAGATGTTTGAATCAATTTCTAATGGTGCGCTTCTTCAGTCTCCTATAATATGGCAGGCCATAAGAAAGCGTTCATCCAATTTGAATTAAAATTTTATTACGATTTTATTTAAAGTACTTCTTTATTTGTTTTATTTTAAATTTCTAATTAAATGGAAAGAAGCAATTTTGTTACCATTTGCCAAAAAAAGCCTCAACTGAAAATTTGTGTGATTCTGAATATTCTATATAAACTTCTAGAAAAAATAATGTACAATCAAATGCTGGAGTATATAGAAACTAATAATCCACTCACTCAATGGAAATCTGGTTAGATCATTGCTGTGACTCCGGTATGCTCAAAATCACATCCGACCTTAGGACTGATGTTGACAATGACAATGTGGCAATTATAGTCCTACTATATTTCTCGAAGGCATTTGACCATACTATTCTTAGAGAGAAACTCACTTGCCAGTTTGGTTTTTGTAGGTCAGCACTCAGCTGTGTCACTTGTTAATGTATTTTTGACTAATCGAGCTCAGCGTGTTAGAACACAAGATATATTGTCTAATAAATTGTCGCTTAATAAAGGTGTTCCTCAGGGATCAATATTGGATCCTTTGTTATTCGCACTTTTTATTAATGACTTGGCTGGAATCAATCTAAATGCAAAAATTCATCTGTATTCAGATGATGCACAGTTATATCTTAGCCGTAATATCGGTTTAACTGAAGACCTCAGATCCCGAATAAATGAAGATCTAGAGCTCATAAATAGTTGGGCTAAAAATAATAAGCTTCTTCTTAATCCAAATAAGTCAGAATGTGTATTTCTCTATAATGATCCTGCACTATGTGATATCAACCCTATTTATTTAAATGGATCTGCTCTACCAATTGTAAGTAACGCCACAAGCCTAGGTATTGTCATAAACTCCCGTTTGAAGTGCTGTGATCATGTTAAACTTATGATAAATAGGACTTACGAACATTTACATCAACTTCTTACTTGATTCCCTGTGATTTCAGACTTAGATTATTTAAAACACTTACTTCCATTTTTCACATTAGGACGATTACGCCCAATTTCTTCACAGAAGAACTAAGCCAACCTAGTATCCAGTCTAGCTGCTAGACCTGGAACTAGCTCTGCCATTACGAGCAGCCAAAGATACTCTATTATTGATATATATTGTAAGGTTATAATGTACTATATTGTCAATGGGTCATGGGAAAGATCAGAAAAAGTAAGTTCGATCAAAATTTACAAAAAATTTTCAATTCGTTGGCCAATAAACCTAAAAAAACTAAAACAAAAATGGCTTTTATTCAATTTAAATAAAAAACGAACTTTTTCGAATGCAATCTACTGTCGGATCTTCTTAATATTTGAATTTTAACGATTTTTTTAGTGTTTAGCGTCTATTTAGTAACAAATGTGGCTGCTCAGTCCCAAAACCGCTGAGCTTTCTTGGAACATTTTTCTGCGCAAGAAATGTATGGAAGTGACAAGTAACTACCAGTCCATATAATATAATACGTCAAAGTCTACACTCGAATACAACCATGCGGCCTCAACGTATTAGCATGTCGACTGAGAGGCTAAATAATTCTTTTCTGGCATTCGAAAACAGGCGACTTGATTTGTCAGACTGTCGAGATTTAGCTATTTCAGCGAGTCGAGTGAGATGACTCCCCTTACTCGCCGACTCATCTCACTTCACTCGCAAATGTGATTTAGCTATTAAAGTGAAATGAATAAACTTCGAATTTAATTTCGAACACTTAAATGTCGAAAGTGAGTACACTCCATGTGTTATTTTGGACGGAAATAAGGAAATGTAAGCATCGAAAATGTAAACAAAAAAAAATTAAAAAAAAATTTCATCAAAACAAATAAAAAATTTGTTATCTGATGATAATTTACACATATGTAAATTCAAAGGAAATAAATGAATAGATTATAAATGATTTAATGAAATTATTTAAATTTTTTTCCTCACCATATTTTTATTCGTGCTAATATTTCCCACTACTTTAAATTTTTCAACAAACTTAACTATTTTTTTTTTACTTCCATTTACGAATAGATGTGACAAAAGAACACACAAACTTATCCAAAAATGTTAATTTTACCAACACATACACCAACTCGCCTTCGGAAAACCCGGCGAGTAATTTGACATTTCATTTCACTCGCCTACTCACTCACTTTTACTAGCTAAATCGATTTTTAATGAAAAGTGACTCATCTCACTCACTCGCCTCGATTTCGAATTAGCTAAATCTCGTCACTGGGCATGGTTCTTTTAAGATTCAGTACACTGGAAAATCGAGTGCAATTAATAATTATTAAAAAAATAAATGTTATTGTTAAAACACATAAAAATTGTGAGCGCAGTTCACATTACCTTAATTTTTATTGTCTTTTAATTTGTGTCATTTTTTTCTAGTATATGTTTCATATATGCGAAAAACTAGTGGGGCAAAATACAAACTCCTAGGGGGGAGGGGCAATGCAAACGCCTGGGGGGCTTAGCCCCTACGTTGCTATGGCGCTGTATAAGAAAGTGATGCAGGTATTGCGAAATCATTCCGTTTTCGAAAGGAACAATGCAACACAAACAGTTGGTCGTAAGTCATCTGTACCAAAACTGGAAATAACTGGGGCTATTTTGGAACTTCGTTCTTACGACGGTCATAAATAATTTTGCGTGCCACCAAAAGAAATACAAAAATGTCTGTATTTCAAAAAAATTTTATTTGTATTTGTATAACTTAGGGCCAGTTGCACCAAAATTCACTAAAACCAGTTTTTGTTCAAATTCTTATAAAATTTATCGGCTTGATAAATTTATTTGGTTGCACTAATGTATTTCTCTGATTTTTTAGCTAAAATGCTGGTTGCAAACATTCCTGGATTTTGTCAGCTCATTTTTGAACTGAACGAAAACATTTCACTAGTGTAAGTAAGATAGCAATATGAGAGATGTCACCTGGTTTAAAATGGAAGTGATTGATTACATTTTTGAAACATGTATTATAGCTGAAAAAAAGTCCTATCCTTTTTTGTTTCACACACATTTTTCTTGTGAAAAAAAAAAAATTTTACACCATTTTTTTTTCGTTGAAAGAATTACTGTATAACAACTAGGCTTGAATAGGAAATAATTAAAAATTTTCTTTTTATTCATTTTTAATATCCAACGACCTATTTAATGTTGAATATTTTTTTTTTATTGTAACTTTCAAATGTCCTATCAAAAGTGATATATTTTTTTGAAGATATTTTCGTTAAAACTCGCTTTTAAAATTTAACTGGAGGAAAATGGCATTTGAGTTTATTGGTTTGTTTATCGGCCTTTTAAAACTAAAATTGGTTGGTGCAACCGATAAATGCCATATTAAAATTTAACGAAGTATAATAAATATTTAAAAGCGTTTGGTGCAACTGGCCATTAGTCTTTATTATATTTCCCAAATTACGCATTCAATGTGCGACTTCCACAAATTTTTTTTTTTTTTCAAAGTCGATGGGTTGTTTTCCAAAACTTTAGCAAATTTATTGAAAAACCTTTAGACAAATATCTTAGTACTTTTTTAAGCAGAAAACACAATTTTTTAAAGAACAAAAGAAATCAGGAATAACCAATTTGCCAAACAAAAAGAATTAAATCAAAACAGATATATAATATTTTAAAAGATGAAGATTAGTATAGTGTGGGTGCGTTAAGTGATGTATGTAAACATTCAAGAATTAGTTTTTTGTGTGTCAAATATTTTATTGTACTATATAAAAATGAAAGTGACATATTCAGTCTTTTAGTGCCACAGTCCCATTTCAATGAAAAAGTGCCAAAAGTGCACGATCGTGCCACATCGGCAAAGCTGTTCCGGACTGCAATCGTACGACTGCGATAGTTTGCCACCGGATTCAAGTGATTACAAAGTTCGCGAAAAATGCATTTTTTTAAATAAAATTATCAGAATATATAACAGTTTTTTTTTATTATTATTATTGATGCAATTGCAAAAGAATGTCTTCCCTAACATTGCGGTTCCTCTTTATGCGGATAATCACCGAATATTAAATTGAAAAAACAAAGCATAAATTAAAATAAAATTCAACAAAATTAACAAAAATGCATTACTTCTAAACAAACGACAGCCAATAAATTATCAAACGAATTAAATTATTTTGCCTGATTCGAGTATTAACGTGCTAGACTGCCGATTTTAAGGTACTAGCTAAAACCGAGTCCTAACTAGTACTCGGTACAGTACTCCAGTACTCCAACAGGACTAGATCTTAGTACTTGTGTGAAGAAATCACTTGGCACCGATTTGAGTACTAACAACTGGTATAATAACCAGGTACTAGCTGATTTTGAGGAGCTACCTAGTACTGAGACCTAACCTAATACTCGGTATCAAATTGAAAGGTTTAGAACTTATATCTTGTGTGAAGAAATGAGTTGATACTGAGTTTTGCAGTACACTGTTCAACGAGCGAAATTTATAATTGTAGCAGATTATTTGGAGAAGTCTCCACTATTTTTCGCACTGAATTATTTGCACGAACAATTTATTGTGTGCTGAAAAGTGTTTCGAATTTTATTTGTATTTTTATTTGTTGTTTCTTTGATTACAGCATAGGTTTCTGTTTTTTTGTTTTTTTACAATCGGTGTCATACATTTTTTCGTAGTCGTCAAGTTTACGTTTTGATATCGATTTGGAGACCACAGAAAAATTTCGTTTCGCTTCAGCTGCGTATTAGGCTTAAAGCCTAGTACATACTTCTTAGTGAAGTGAACAACCATCAGTGGAGAAAGTGAATTTTTGACACAATCTGCTTGACATTTGCAGCTTTTATGGTAAAATTGTCAAAGCTACACCAAAAATCAAAGAGTTCCCGTACATTTTGCGCGTGAATATGGTTCACCGCTCGTGAACGCAAACTCTCCACTTTTTGTCACGGCTTCACGAGCACGCTCACGGCTGAACAAAAATGCAAATTTGTATGGATTCACGACATGATTCACAAGTATGTACTTGGCTTAAGTTTCTCCGCGATTTTGAATGAATTGTGCTTCGTTTTGAAATTAAAGTTGAAAATATGAGAAATTAAGTGAATTCAAGTTTTTTTTACTATCAAAAATTGTGATTTTAAAGAGCAAAAAACACTTAACTGTGGTTGTTATTTCTACACTGACTTTTGACAACTGAAATTAGCTGGCAACAGAAGGCCCACCCAGGCAATAAATTGTCATTGCCATTGAAATTGTCATTGCCTCAAATATTGCTAATGGAGCCACAGCGTTACCGAACGGCAATGGAGAGTTCTTTTCCTGTTCAAATAGTAAACATTTGGAACGTACTTCCAATTAAAGTTCAGTTAACACCTTCTGTATCATTGTTCAAGAGGAGTATTTCGTTTTATGTAACGCCTTGATTTGGATCTTTTTTGTATGTTTACTAATTATTTAATTTTCTTTTTTTTTGTTATAATTAGAAATATTGGAAAAATACTAAACAGTATAAATTAATTAATATTAAATACTTTATTTGATTTATATTCGAACTCGTATACATATCTACTATTTAAAACTTTAATTGAAACATGTTATTTTTGAATCCATTAAATGTCTATTTCTTGACTAGACTTAACCATGATAAAAAACAAAAAAGCTTGACTTATAGAACTTTAAGTTTTTCTTATTAACTGTCAAGAGTACGAATATACAGAGCTTTAATTATCTTTCAATGTGTTGACTTTGAGTACGTGCTTTTGGCATAATCGTGAATATGGGTTGCCGTCACGTATAGGTCAGGCGAATCAGCATTAATCACGACTTTGATTATGCTAACTAAATTTATAAAATGTATACTTACAGTAAACAAGAAAAAATGTAAGAGACTCCATCCTGCTGGAATTTCAAAAACCCTATACTGTATACATATGTAGGTATGTACACTGAAACTCAATTTTACTTATGATATTCATATGTATGACAGAACCTACAAAGCTGTGTAGAAACAATAACGAAATCAACGTTTTATTCAAACCCAGAATTAAGATGATAAACTCGACTTCGGATGTTGATTAAAACGGTGGCGCAAAGTGATGAGTCTTTAAACTTGAAGAATTGCTTAAAAAGGTTATTTTTCTCGAGAGTTGCACTAACGCTTTTATATCAGAATCTGTAGTGCGCACTGTTCTAAGTATGGTTTGTTTTTAATTAAAAACTAATTTTTAGAAACACTGTTGTCAAGTGAATGTCAAGTAAGCTAAGCAAAATTCGCGGTTCGAAAGTTGATTAGGTGGATAAATTGCTGTAAGTTGATGTGATAATTTGTCGTACAATGTTTTCTATGTTTTCTTTAGTGCTTTGCTAAGTTTATGAATACAAGCATTAAGCATGATACAAGATTAAAAAAACAGAAAAAAATGTTAAAACTTGTTATTAGTTGTTATAATGTCAATTTTTCATTAACCAATTTGTTCTTGAAAATACAATAAAAATAGCACATTTGATAATAACAATTTTACTGTGCAAAGGCAAATTATTAAACAATACATTATTCACTAGAACACGACTGATTAAAAAAGATAAAATGTCTTCGATTTTCAATGCTTTTTAGTTGAGTTTAGTAGGCATTGAAAATTGATTTTTTTTAATTAATCTAATGTACATAATTATATATACAAATATTCCACAACAAATTCGAAATTATCACAACTAATTAAAAACTAATTGACGGAATCCTATATGCGAAACAAAAAATATTTTTATCAAAAGGTATAGCATCCCCCAATATTAATTATTGTTATTTCCCTTTTATAAAAATCTTTGGACCCATTTTTGAAAAGAATAGAAAATATTATGCATTTTTTTCTAATTATGTACATATGTAGGTATATTGTATAACTTTTATATGAAAACAAACTGTACAATATTATAAAATAGGCATTTTTGTCCACTAATTATGTATGTATAACTTTTATATGAAAACAAACTGTACCTATCACATTATAAAATAGGGGAATTGCATAATTAAATAATAGGGTGACTTAAAGACCTATAGTAACTTCTATTCCTATTAAAATAAATGTTGAATTTCTGAAAGCATATAATCATTGTATTACTGCAACAAAATAGTAAAATCAACTTCGAATATAATCTTTTAGTTTTGAATAAATTTTTTTCATTTTTGAGTTATTTTTGCGATTCTGCACCACTGTGCTCCTCCTTTTGTTCCAGTTGAAACTGAGTAATTTCATTTCACTATCGGGGAAATTCAAAAAAAATTAAGAACGTCGAACAAAATCATTCGCGACCTAATTCCATGCGTCTAATTAGCCTTCCGATTTATTGAAATAAGACTACTTGAATGATTTTTGAATGAGTTTTTTAAGAAACATAAAACTCATTCTTTCGCTGGAAACTGACAACCGGGACGGAATTCCTAGAGGATATCTTAGTCAAACGACTTTTTAATTTTAGCTTAATTAATAATAATAAAAATAATGTCTCTTAATTTTAACCCAATGTATAAGGTTAGTCCCCTATGTGCCAACAAATTTATAATAGGTCTCATTTTGTATCTGTATAGAATTTAAGTAACCAAATTGTATGTATGTATATATTGTTCAATAAAAAATATCGTTAAAAAAAAAACTTACACTTCATGTGTAAAAAATAGGCAAGCTTAGGAAAATGAGATCTTGGAGATCTCAGCAATCTGAGTTACCTGAAAAGGATTTCTCACTAAAATTTCTAAGCTGCTCTCAAAACTCTGAGGAAAAAAATTCTTGGATTCGCTTGCTCACTTTTTGAGCGAGAAAAATCTCTGAGATCTCATTTTTCTGAACGGGCCAAATGAAATTATATTTTTTTAAAGACGCCACATACTCACATCAAAATGTTCCGAAAACTCATCGAACAACGCTTTTAAATCCCTTTTATTCCGTTGCATCATAGGCAAAATCATTTTTTCATGGAGATTCAAAATTTCCTCAATTTGTCCCAAAAGTTCAGTTTTTGTGCCCTTGAGAGTATCTGGCAGATCGTCGCGAACATAAATATCACCATAGTTTTGTAGACCTCGTTTAAGATTGGCGACATAGTTGACTTCAGTTTGCACCAGTTCCTCAATAATATAACTTATCTTCTTGGAAGCATAGATCTCTGACTGATCACAAGGAAAAAGATTATCCAACGAAATAGTGTCCTCATCCTCGTGGCTGGAAATGGATGATTTTATTGTTTTTGATCCAAATGTTAAGAAATTTCAAAGCTGATATTTCGTAGTCATTATCTTGCATTTCTTACTATTCGTCATGACTGTTTGGTTCTGTGGGACTTGATGACACCAATGTAGATAACAACGAGTTTTCGGAAGGTTTCCTAAAAAACAAGCACAATAAGATATCACATATTGCAACATATATTTTCACATAAATGTATAGATAGATACATATGTATATCTAATCACCGATTGAATTAGATTTCATTTGCAAATATGACATCAACCGCTTTTTTAATCACACATTTAAATGGCAAACAATTTTGTATATTTATTTCAAACAAGCAAAAAATAAATATTGTGAAACGCGAAAATCGAGCATCGTGAACGATTGAGTGAAGTTGTTAGTTGTGACGACACATTCTACATTAACAAAAAAAAACATTTGTCGAAAAAAAAATTTAAATAATCATAACGTACTCCAATAAATCATTTTTGTGCTGATCTTTTTTAACCACTATCGTCACACAAAGAGATACCACAGAAAATATTATACAAGAACATATGTCGAAGCATGAGAGATAGATCATGTCGAATAACATTATTTCGAGGCGTTCAGAGTATAAATTTTAATTTATTAAATAAAAAAATTGAAAATAAAAATGTCAACAAGAAAAAAGTATAATATTCCGACTCAAACTGTCGATTACACAGAGGCGAGGGATCACATTCCGTTCTGTTGGAATCATTTTTAACACAATGTCGTTAAAATTTAAGCAAAGCCCGAGTGAGAGCGACAATTAAAGCTTTTATAACTTAACTTACATATGTGATAAGATCACAACAAAGATGTGAATTTAATACATAAGTAGCAAAAAATTCAAAGCATTAATGATGTTGCCTCCGCTACCTTTGTTTAATTTCGATATGCACAGGGGAGTAAAATATTTGTTTTTTTGATACCATAATCTACATGTTTTTTGTTTTGTTGATCCATTGTTTTGGCGGTATGGAAATTCACCGTTTAAATATAAAAAAAGTGTGAGTGCTGGGACTCACGGTTAAGATGTGTAAACATCAACATTCGTCCGAATGCCTCATAGACCGAGAGCCTACATCAAATTTAGGGTGTAGATGATAGCAAAAATTTAGTTGTATTTTTATATAGATCTTAACTTTTCATAAGTAAATTTGAAAATCGGTAATGACCTTATTTCGTCTAATTTGCCAAAAAAGGCGGCCTTCTATGTTGAAACCCTGCAGCCATGATGAAAGCGCAGTCCATGTACTATATGGTCTAAGCAACCAACCACATTTCAACCCAAACTGAACTCGACTTTTTGATTTCGTATATAAACACTCAGCGTTTTGTTACTGAGCGTACATAGCGTTGAACGCACTCAATTTTCGTGAAGCTCAGAACAGAGATTATGGATAATTCATAAGTCTGCTATTACACGATGAATCTAGTTGCATGCGCCTTCTTCAAATTCTTCTTTATTTCGTCCGCTGTTTCAAGCGCTATTACACGTTGAAACCAAAGTCATGAATCTAATTTGACAGTTCTCTTTATTTTTCATTTTCGTGTTGGGCTGTGCTCAAGCAATAAAAAAACTTTTTCTGTTTTTATTTTTGTTTTCATTATTTGATATATTGAAGAAAGAAAGGTTTGTGTGCCTTTAAATGAATATCAGCCAAGAAAAGCAATAATTTATTTTCTTATGTTGTTTTTAAAGATGAATTTCTCATTTCTGGAAAGCCTATAAGGCTATCAATAACAGTGCGTTGCATCGAAATTTACTCTTTGAACAACAAAACCATATGAAGCAGAATAGTAAAAAACGGACAAGAGAAAAGAGAAACGTCAAATAGTTGCACCGAAAATTTTACCCATGCGACACCGGTCCCTTTTTTTCCGTCTCATCTTTTCGATTTTTTTTTTTCTCTTTTGCACTTACGTAGTTCGAAAAGTCGCATGCGTCTAGATGCATCGTGTAATAGCAGACTAATCTCTGGCTCAGAATCAAAATCACGACCACGGCTACAAGATAAGAATCAAGACTACAAGATACGTAACGTTTTTTTTCACCCTACTGCCAGTATAGATGTTTACACATCAAAAATCTCTGGAACTGAAAGGAAAACAAAATAGAAAAACCGCTCTGGACCCATGTTCTGTAACTCGTCGATAACTTTTCGAGGCGATAAACGGCGAAAAATGGAACAAAACCCATAGGATTCCTATGAGTTTTGTTCCATTTTTGTTCCATTTTTCGCCGTTTCTCGCCACGAAAAGTTATCGCCTAGTTACAGAACATGGGTCCTGGTCTCAAAGCAGTCATGTAGTTGAAAAAAAGTACTGCAAAGAATACAAAATACGGATAATGCTAAAGAAGCGTCAAAAAGAGTCTCGTAAAACTTGGCCCAAGACTCACAGGGCAAATGGTCTTCCATCTTATCTTTTTTCTCTTTCGCACTCAATATGTTCGAATAGAGTCAGACGCAAAGAATCATCGTGTAAATGGGGCTTAATATATCCTCTAAGCAGCCAACCAAATTTCAACCCGAACTGAATTCGACCTTTCGATTTCGAATGTAAATACTCAACGTTTAGTTACTGAACGTACATATTGTTGAACGCACTCAATTTTCGTAAAGCTCAGAATCACGATCACGACCACGATCACGATTACAACGTTACGTTACGTTTTCTTTTCACCCTACCGCCAGTATAGATGTTTACACATCAAAAAAATTAAAGGTATTCATGCAACGTCGGAAACTTTCGTAAGGTTTCCGATACACGTTTCATGAACGCCCCTTAAAACATCTTGCGTTAATGTTCTGATAAACCAATCAGCTGATTCACACATAATGTCATAATAGCATTAAAAACAAGTTTAACACATTTACCATTTTCATTTACGATGTTTAAGACACAAATTCTTGTCGGAAAGTTTACGATTTGTTGGAAAAGATTTCCCATACTTAAGAGTGATATACAACATGCAAACTTTTTTAAGGAGTTTACACTCATATTTTTCAAATCGTGGCGACTAATTTTTTCTCTATTTTAAGACAGCATCTAAAATTCTTAACTTTCTTTAATTTATAAAGTTTTCTCAATTTCTCAACTCTTTTGTCTCTTTCTTTTTATGAACACTGCATTAATAATTTTTGTCTACCTTGTATTATACATGTTTGATTTAATTTATTAATTTATTTAATTTGTTTCTTTCATAATTTGTTCACTTTTAAATATTGTAATTAACTGCCCTTATTAAGACTTTCACAAATTTATAAGATTCATTCTTAATGTGCAAATGTAACGAATAAATAATAATAATAATAATAATAATAATAATAATAATAATAATAATAATAATAATAATAATAATAATAATAATAATAATAATAATAATAATAATAATAATAATAATAATAATAATAATAATAATAATAATAATAATAATAATAATAATAATAATAATAATAATAATAATAATAATAATAATAATAATAATAATAATAATAATAATAATAATAATAATAATAATAATAATAATAATAATAATAATAATAATAATAATAATAATAATAATAATAATAATAATAATAATAATAATAATAATAATAATAATAATAATAATAATAATAATAATAATAATAATAATAATAATAATAATAATAATAATAATAATAATAATAATAATAATAATAATAATAATAATAATAATAATAATAATAATAATAATAATAATAATAATAATAATAATAATATAATAATAATAATAATAATAATAATAATAATAATAATAATAATAATAATAATAATAATAATAATAATAATAATAATAATAATAATAATAATAATAATAATAATAATAATAATAAATAATAATAATAATAATAATAATATAATAATAATAATAATAATAATAATAATAATAATAATAATAATAATAATAATAATAATAATAATAATAATAATAAT